>JAHPZR010024896.1:0-22500 GCA_019787425.1 Platygyra sinensis
AAGTTCATTAGTTTTGCTTCGAGGTACCTGCTGGATTCACATAAAACATTTGCGGAATAATCTTCATGACGAATGATAAGGTAAAGACGAAGTGTCCAGACGAGTTCCCACTGTTATTCGTCTATTTCGAACATTTCCTTTCGCGAAAGCCTGGCAACAAAGACTTGACTGGCTGGCTGGTTTGTATTCAAGAAGCAAGACACGCGTACGAGAAGCAAGACACATCGAAGCTTTGATAAATACAAGATCAAAGAAACATGGTTGGTTTCAATTTTAGGATGCAAGAGAAAACACACGTAATCAATGGACAAACATTTTGAAGGGTTGTATTGTTACCATTGTTGCTTAAGGCCGTAAAGCTATCTATTATCGTTTGTATTTTACATTCACCTCTGGAACAACAACATTAATTATAAAACGCTTTTAGCTAATTCACGGTACAGGCTTCTCGATCTCTAAATAAATTAAATTAAAGTTTAAGAATTATATTTACACTCGGACAATAACTCAGTATTTCGTGAGGGCAGCATAAAAGGGCCTATAGTGTTTTGTTGATAGGAATGCATTCAACTCAGAAAACCAGTGAATTATTTGAAACACTAATGTAAATATTGCAGCAAGGGAAATCTAATTGACAAAAATGTAAAACATGACTGAACTCCCATTGCAAAAATTCCCAGTGTAAGGTGCAGTAGTTTGAAATGGACCACAAAGGCTGTTGTACTACATAAGCATTACAGGCTTTTTCTTGAGTTAATGAAATATTAACCTGTACAGGAGCCCATTTAGGTGCCTGCAACTTCCATAATAAGCCAATGCAACGGCATTCTTACAAATCAGTCTATTTTTAGATATTTTTCCCGCGAAATAGGCCAGTTCCAGTCTACATAAGCACACTTTAGTAAGGATTAAACAATGAGGCCCCACGTGAACATGTCGAAATGTGAAAATTAGTCCATGCTTATGATTGCAATTGGTCACTGAGGTTCCTGTGGGGATCTGAATTCGAGATAAACTCAGACTAAAAATAGATCGGTCTGTGAAAACGCCGTGACAGAAATATGGGATAGTTGCAGGCTCCTAGTGATGGGCTCCTGACCTGTATCAGGTCAGATCATTGGGTAGGTGGTCTATTGGCCTTTCCATGCTGATATAATTAAAATGCGAAGGGCGCGTGAAAGAACATACACACTTGATGAAAGAGTAGGCCTGCATAGTTCTTAAATTCTGTGTTTTGGCATAACATGAATCTCAGGGTCAAGGTTGGGTGATAGGCCAACTACCTGTTCCCAGAGGCCTTATGACTCACTGATGACACAGCAAACATCTCTCAAGACTACATTATTAGTAATGTACACTGTAATTACTCGTCATTATTTTTTCTTTGGGGGTTTTCATAAAGCCCCTTCCAGGTAATAAGTGGTTGTGAGCCCACTTAAAAAAGTCACGAAAGCCAATGTCAATCACACTTTTTTTCATATTTTTGAAAGAGGGACCTGCCATGAGTATGATGAAAAACATTCCCATTCATAAGGTTGGTAAGAATAATTTTGACCGCTCCAGATCCTTTGTTCCATGGTCTCCAGACTTCTTCTTCTGCTCTAGGTCTTTCTGAATTCCATCCATTACCTCATTAAGGGTATCAAGGGAACATGCTACCCTCTGTGCTGATCTTTTTGTGACATTTCCCAATAGGGATTTCAAAACCATTTTCAGTGAATTCAATGGCTTGCTTCCCCCCTTTTCCCTCGCTTTTAAAAAACCTGTTGCCAAGAAGCCACTTGGCTTTCTCCTTACAGAGGACTGCTAATACTTTGGCAAAAAATGCAGTAGTAAATAGGAATTTCCCAATAGGGATTTCAAAACCATTTTCAGTGAATTCATGGCTTGCTTCCACCCTTTTCCCTCGCTTTTAAAAAAACCTGTTGCCAAGAAGCCACTTGGCTTTCTCCTTACAGAGGACTGCTAATACTTTGGCAAAAAATGCAGTAGTAAATAGGAATACTTTAAGAGTGCTAGTAATTATATTCCACCAGAAGAGCAAACTTAAAACATCCAAGTAGCCTTGCACCATCCCCTTCCCTTATTGCATCATTTAGATTTAAGAAAAAGAAAACAAACTGCAGTTTACTGGTGTGTTAATTGTAGATGAACTCTTCTTTGGTATTTTCATTTGCACTGACTTCCTCATTTGATGGTGTTTGTACATATGAACTCAGCCTCCCCCTGTGTTTTGACAAGGAAGCTGTAACACAACAATACACAGGCCCACAACTGAACTGAAACAGAGGAGGATAGTGAGTGCTTGTGTAATGTACTGTTTAAAGTGAAAGCAAGCCTAAGAGGACAAACAAAAGGTATAATTGTTTGACAAAATTGATACAATATAACATGGATTCTCAAATAATGTCATCGAGACCATAGTGGCCAACTGTGATAAGCTGTTCACCATGGTGGACATCATGCAGATGTGTTTTCTGTCATCACCAAGGCTAACCCTCACTGTTTTGGAAATCTTGTATGAGCTTTTTGGAGACTTCCAACCATCAAGTATTGACTACAAACTGTATCAAACAACTGAAACCATGGTCACACCCTTGCTTATGCAGGACACAGAGGATATCCCATTTAACAAGTTTTCTGATTGTGAGGAAAATGATTATTTGTGAGAAACAAAACTTTTGTTAGGATTAGCTTACCATATTGGAAACTGTGGTAAGGCTATATGTCCCCATAAAATGAAATAAAAATATGTTAAATACTGTGTAGCAGCACTGAAGATCTGAATTTTAAAGTTTTAAATAAATTCGATAAGATGAATAGTCCCAAAACGTCTGACCTTCACAAAATGTCAGTGCCGACGATTTATTTAAAACTTTAAAATTTATTTCCCTTTGTCTGGTAAATCATTCCTGCAAAAAGCAATTGAGCCAGATGACAGGTTCATGCTACACTTAAAAATTTAAGATTTTTTTCCAGTGGATAACTCGCCAAGCAGCGTATAAATAACTCTCATCCACTGAAAAAAGTTATCTATCAATGTACTTGTCAAACATGCATGGAGCCACTGACGGGAACTGCTAAAAAGTGATTAATAGAAATGGCTCTTTAGATTGGCAAACACTTATGGAAAAAATCATTTTGGTAGGCCAGTGAATGAGTTAAATAACAGTGGACCACAATACAGCTTATTATAGTAATACTACAAAAATTGTTTCGTAAATTAAACACGAAAAAATGCATAAGACCAGCCTGTGCTTATTCAGCTTTATTCATCTGTTCAAACTAAAAATAAAGGTACGAAAGATTAAACAGCGAATTGTTTAGACACTTTGTGTTAGGTGTAGTGTAACTATTTTCGTGACGACTGTATGTTTTATTTTTCTCCATAGAGCCATCGCAATGAGGTTTCTTTCCCGAGAAAATCTGCCGGTAGGAATCGTTTTCAACGCAATTTTTTATTGTGGACTGGTCTTCATCGGAATTGTAATACTACAAGCTTGGCCAAATGAAGGCATCTCACAGTCAGGTACGTATAATCATAAGATACCATTCTGCAAGCAACAATCATGTTGAAATTATCGCCATAAAAAGTCCCTGTCAAACTGTTTTTCATTGTATGTGTTTGTCAGTTCTTTATCCATCGCTCACTCAGAAGTATTGTCCATGGAACCTTTTTTAATAAATTTGTTTAGAGTTAAATCATATATTACCTTTCTATTCTTAGAAAATTGATCTCAGCCATAATAAATTGCAATCTGATCACACGACGTACAATTACATCGTTTTCGTCTAGAACCTTGGCCAAAACGGCATTATTTTCTACTTGGGGCTAAGCCTTACAGGACTGGAGGAAACGTCTATAACTGAAAGATCACATGCAAGAGCCCATTATCCGGAGCGTGGAACTTCCTTATTTTGGTGCAACGGCGTTTTCACAAGGAGGGTTATATTTAGATTAATCTTTCCCGCTAAAATTACTATTTTCCGAGGCTTGTTTTGTCTTTTTCGCAGGCTTCTGTTTCGCAGAACCTTTCGAAGATTAATTCGATTCCTGGCTGCGTTATTTTTGCTTTTCCGCGGATGAGGAAGACGCACGGATTTCTTCGTATTGCAGATTTTCTTCTGAACTACTACATTCCGTATTCAAACTGGAATTATTGCCTGAAATACTGTCAGAGCAATCATAAGAAGTTTCCTCGCATGCATCCGCCATGTTTGTTATGTAACGCGTATAAGATGTAGTAGTTGCAAATTGATAGTTAATTATTAATCAGTTTCGCATGCGCATTCGCTTCTGATTGGCAGTTGAAAACTAATTCCCGGAAAGGTTTATCAAAAATAAACCTACCTTGTGGAGACGCCGTTTTACAGACGCTGTATGGAAGTTGCACGGGTAATGGAGTCCTGCACATGATAATTTACCCCGAAGATATGAGAATGTGGTATGCGTGGGTAACACAGCTGAATTTGCCTGGTTTTCCAACCTGTTTCAACTTTGTAAGAGTATGCACGAAATTAAATTAAAAATCTTTTCGTCAGCTTATTGCCTTTTCTTTTCTCATATTTCCGTTCTTGAAAAAATGACTGACTTAGTGTTCTTAAAGTCCTCGATACAAGATCTTGTGGTCGGTTAAATAAACAACTAGCTAGCGTAGTTTATAATTGTTGATTGAACAGATGAAATATTACCCAAACATCAGCTGTTAAACAGCGAATTGAAAGAAGTTTGATTCAGGTTTGCTGCCACATCTGCAACGACTGTTTTTCACATCGCTATGAGGATTCTTTCCCGAGAGTATTTCAAGCAAGGAATCGTTTTCAATGGAATTTTTCATTATGGATTGATGCTCATCGGAATCGTAATACTACAAGCTTGGCAGAATGAATGCATCTCCGTGAACCAAACGTCACAGTCAAGTACGTATTTTCATAAGATACTGTTTTGAAAGCAAGTGACACTGCTGAAATTTTGGCCATACAAATAGCTAGAAGGTGCTACGTGGCCGGGCAGAAACATGTAATTTATCTTCGAGTGTTTTCAGCACGAGAAGAGAAATTTCGTATCTCCAGGTGGCCCTGTTTTTTTTTTTAATATCATAATATATAACGACGTATTTAGCGATTTTCCGAATATTCTCGACCACCTTCCGAAAATTTTTGGAGAGCCTATAAAAGTTGTCCGAAGGCCAGATGAACGTTTGCAAACATTTAAGAAAAGTTCCGCGATGCTCTACCAACTGAGCTATGACACAAAGGCCACACATTGGGAGCGAGGTCAATTTATTGAGTTCATATTTTCCCGTGCAGTGAAGTGATGTGAAATATATATGAAATAATTCATATTTGTACTGCGGTTGTAGATGAATGTGAAGAGTGATCATCCCAGTAAATTTTCCAATTTAAGCAATTGGAAAGAAGAAGCCTGAAAAAATCAAGGCTTCAACGGGATTCGAATCCGTGACCTCTGCGATACCAGTGCGACGTTCTACCAACTGAGCTATGAAGCCACACATTGGGAGCGAGGTCAATTTATTGAGTTCATATTTTCCCGTGCAGTGAAGTGATATGAAATATGTATGAAATAATTCATATTTGTACTGCGGTTGTGGATGAATGTCAAGAGTGATCACTTCACCGCACGGGAAAATATGAACTCAATAAATTGACCTCGCTCACAATGTGTGGCTTCATAGCTCAGTTGGTAGAGCATCGCACCGGTATCGCTGAGGTCACGGGTTCGAATCCCGTTGAAGCCCTGATTTTTTCAGGCTTCTTCTTCCCAATTGCTTAAATTGGACGATTTACTGCGATGATCACTCTTCACATTCAGATATAACACTGTTGAAAACATTCACAAAAGTTAGTATCGGTCCGTACCTTGAGACCGAGGTATCTTCGTCCGAGAGACCGAGCCAATTATAAGGAAAGTTCCGCTTGTCTGATCACCGAAGCAAGTAATAGTTCTCATTTTCAGCAGTATTCATCTATTTTTTTTTCTCTACTTTCCAACCCATGTAGTATCAGAGATTTTTTTTTTCTATTTTTAATACCTTTTCTCATCTAAGAATTTAAAAAAGTGCGTTTCAGCGTAGAGGCACTATACCACAAGGACGGCAATATGTTTCTTCCGCTCAACAAAGTTAAGCCCTGTTACGCGACGTTAGTACTTGGAAGGGTGACCAAATACGAATACCTCGTGTAGTAATAACCTTTTTTTCTTTTTTTCCCCTTTCTTTTTCCCAGGCGATATAAAGGACTGCAGAACTGCCATCCTTGTGTAACGCCGTTCCTTTTTGTTCCTCATTTCGCCATGGCCGTATTTATATGTATTTATTTACATTATCGTATAAATAAACAGCGGGACACGTCATTCGAATGCTCCTCAATTCTCTCCACTGTTGATCTTTCAAAACATATAATCACGGCTTGCGTCATACGAAAATTTATACAGCTCGTCCATTTTGTGACTTTTTTTCGGCAATCGAGTATGGTTAAACCTGTATGAGCGGGCACTTTCGTGAAATAAGCAATTTTCTTACAAGAGACTTGTGTAATTAGAGGTAGCTTCTATTTATAAAAAGCGTTCGTGTCAGAATTTATTCAATTATAGAGCATTTCTGGGATAAGATATTGAGTACTTAGGTCAGAATTCAAAGAATAACTAACTTGACACGGTACAAACCGACCATGAAACGGCCTTAAACGCCAGATGTTCAAAATCCGGGCGTGGGGGAGGGGTGGGGGGGGGGGGGGAACTCCGATATGCAAAGGTTGAGAAATTTTTGTAGCCTCGGGTACAAATCAAGGATTCTGGTCTCAGTTGAGTATTGACGACGAAACATCACCATTTTTAGCTGTCAAAATATCGTTTAGGGTGCACGAGAAGAGATAATTAAAGGAAACGCTCTTATTTATTAATTTCTGTTTTCAAGCTTGATTTCTGCTGATCTTTCGATTACGCAAGTCGGGTCTAACAAGTGCCCACGGGATCCTCTCTTGAACAATAGCTACAACCTTGGACAAATTGTGTTGGAAAATGGCAAAAACATGAACTCATAACCGTTATACCTATTGAATAAGTGCCAGCACCCCCATTCCCCCTTTCAATGTTGGATAATAGTCAAATGCAAACTTGCGTTAGATCAAAGTGTTTTGTCAACATTGCACGAGGGTGAGGAGGGACAAAATGCGAAAAAAAGGCAATTTCCAACCATTGTGACCAAGGTTGTAGTAATTAAACCTATTCCGTTTGAAGTGGTATCATTTAGGGGTACAATGAAGCTCAGGCAACGTCCACATAAGTCTCCCGTAGGGGTTAAATTCAAATTTTTCGAAAAGCATTTCTTGCGGCTTTTTCATATGGGAGTTTCCCCCTCCCCGCCATAAGTCAAGGAGTCAAGGAGTCAAGGAGTCAAGGAGTCAAGGAGCGGAGGAGCGGAGGAGCGGAGGAGCGGAGGAGCGGAGGAGCGGAGGAGCGGAGGAGCGGAGGAGCGGAGGAGCGGAGGAGCGGAGGAGCGGAGGAGCGGAGGAGCGGAGGAGCGGAGGAGCGGAGGAGCGGAGGAGCGGAGGAGCGGAGGAGCGGAGGAGCGGAGGAGCGGAGGAGCGGAGGAGCGGAGGAGCGGAGGAGCGGAGGAGCGGAGGAGCGGAGGAGCGGAGGAGCGGAGGGGCGGAGGGGTGCAGGGGTGCAGGAGTGCAGGGGTGCAGGGATGCAGGAGTGCAGGGGTGCAGGAGTGCAGGGATGCAGGAGTGCAGGAGTGCAGGAGTGCAGGAGTGCAGGAGTGGAGGGGTGATGGAGTGACGTTGGGTCCACCACTATAACTTCTGAGAGTAATACAGCGAACTCGCGGACCTTTGTTCTAATAACTATTTTAGTTCTCTAGAGACTCTTTGTACATTGGCACTAACCCATTAGATCATATCATTCGCTTTTGCCCATATTTCTACCTTATTATTTATCTTTACATTTAAGAAATAGAAAACATGTACCGTGTTTCTATCGAGTTATACAAACACGAGTGGAAGTTTGGGAGAACGAGAAATGCTGTGGGAACACGAGCCGCAGGCGACTGTTTCCACAGCTTTTTCGAGTTCTCCCAAACTTTCACGAGTGTTTGTATAACTCGATAGAAACACGAAGTACATGTTTTCTATTTCTTTTAGAAAACACCGCTACGAGAAAAAGGAAAACAACTTGTTAACATTGGATATCAAAATGTAAATTCTCTTTGCTCGCGCCATCACTACGTCAACAGCGCGCGCTAGTTCTGTGTCTCCGTCGAGTTATACAAACACGATTTTTAACCAATCAGCGCGCGTGCTTTCTTAGGACTGTTTTCTAATTGTATTTAAGCTTTACACAGTATATTTTTCTCATCCCTGACAATGCCGTGGATCGGCGAAAGCTTGGATATGTAAAATTTTTTGACATCAGTTTTACAGTGGTTTAATTGAGGCCTCAATTGAACTTTTGTCAGTTTTACAAAATAGCTGCCAGGCGGTAAGCGAGCTTTAATTAATGCCGCAAGTGCAAGATATATGAAGGGCTGAATTTTCATGTAATGTGCAGCAAGAGCCATAAGCCATGCAGGTAGCCTATTTACAGCTTATCATCTGTAAGAAATGATTATTTGGTATTTTTTAAACAGATATATCGGTCCTGGATCCGTATGAACCAGTTGGTTGTTTCAAAGATACAACAGATCCGCGGGCTCTTCCAAAGTTAATCAAACGCTACTCTGTCAACGAGACAGATTTGGCCAATTCATTGGCAGCCATAATTCAAGCGTGTGCTACTGAGGTGTATAAGTATGGCTTCCGGTATTTTGGCGTGGAATGGCGCCGCGAGTGCTGGACTGGATTGAACGGTGGCATGACTTATAACATACACGGACCGTCCGACAATTGTTTATCGAATTATAGCGTGGGATCTTTCTGGAGCATATTTGTTTACCGCTTTGTTGAAGGTAAGTTACTAGTTGATCACTTGACAGGAATTTGTCTCTCTGCCGTTAAAGGAGATACGTCTCGGTTTAACGGTTTGAAAAGTATGGCCTAAATTTTTCAATTTCGTTGTTTAAGTAAAGTAAAAAAAGTAGATCTTATTTATAGTGGACATGCACTTAGCTTAGCACGAAGCGTTAGCTAATCCGTGTCAATCTTCTCCATCCTTAACCCTACACTTAACCATTCTTGTTCTTTATGATTTATTGTTTTCTGTTTAGTGTTTTTCCATCTTTGTAAGCATTATTTTCAGGTTTCCTAAAGGTAATTTTGTCGATGGTCAAAAAAAACTCAAAATACCGTGACGCAACCCCTTTAAGTCCGATAAGTCAAATAAGTCCACAGAGAACTGCCATTTGCACAAATGCACTGAGGTAGATTTAAAAAAGTCAAAACTTCAAATGTTACTCCTTTTCTTTAGTTTTGATGTAATATATTGTTTCTTCAAATTGTTAGTGAATGGCGGTTGGAGTGAGTGGTCGTCATGGCAACCATGCAGTGTGATGTGTGGAGGGGGAGAGCGGACACGTACTCGCACCTGCTCTAATCCAGCGCCAAAATGGAACGGAGTTGATTGCTCTGGGACAAGTATCTCCACAGAGTTTTGCAATTTCAACAAGTGTAAAGGTAGATTACAAAGCCTAAAACGTCAAAAGCTTATACATCTTCCAATCTTTCATGAGATGGATCGTTTCTTCTAATCATCAGCTAAAAGCAGTTGGAGCCAGTGGTCGTCGTGGTGACTATGCAGCGTGACTTGTGGAGAGGGATACAGGACGCGTGCTTACAGATGCTCTAGTGGGACAATACTTAAAATGACTACGCCTTATTTTGGTGCTCCAGTATTTTCTTTGCTTTTAATTTCGGAGATGAGTTAGTCTTTGATTTCCAGGATGTTTTCTAACTGTACTAATATGGCAATGAACGGAAGGCGCCCCCTCTCGCAAGATGGCAAAATGAAACACAGCTGCGAGGAGGAGAAATGAGTGGCATATAATACCACAAGATAAATGAAATGTTGGTCACTTCAAGCAAAACGCGCAGCAGAAGCATTAGCTATAGTTTACTAATTTATAACTTGACTTCTCTTCTAATTAATATCTGGTGTTTTCTACACAGATGCAATTGTACTGCCTCCATATGAGCCAGTCGGTTGTTTCAGAGACAGTGATCCTCGAGTCCTACCAATAGTACTCCAAGGTTACCCTGTCAACGAGCCAGATTTGGCTAATTCATACGCAGCCATAATTCACGCGTGTGCTACTAGAGTGTATGAGTTAGGCTTTTGGTATTTTGGCGTGGAACATCGCAGCCAGTGTTGGACTGGTTCGAACGGTGCCATGACTTATAACAGCTACGGACCATCCAACAGTTGCTTTTGGGATTATGGCGTTGGAGCGGCATGGACCATATTTGTTTACCACTTTGTTGAAGGCTAGTTAGCAATTTATTACTTCACACTTGCCAAATTTTATAACGTTATAATTTTCTAATTAGCTTTATGTAGGATGGGCAGCATTTGCATTGGTCCCCAGGCAACCAGTATGGGTTATTGACCAAGTGTGAGGTCAAGATGGCTGGATATTGGCCAAGTTCTTTTTTTGCGTGTTTATGGACCGAGACGAAGTCGAGGTCCATAAACTCGCAAAAAAAAGAACGAGGCCAATATCCAGCCATCTTGACCGAACAAACTTGGTCAATAAAGGATTTATTATATGGCTTTTGGTGAAATTTTGCTTTCGGGATGCAGCGGGTAGTCCTGAGCGGGCAAGATGGCTCCATCTTGCCCGCTCGGGTAGCCAATCACAGCGCGCGATTTGGTTCATCTTGCCCGCTCACGGAGCTAGCCATATAATAAATCTAAATATTACTTTCCGTTACTTCTAAAATTGTGAAAACTGGTATCAAGAACCTACCTCCATGAGGCCCGGCGTCTTCTTCTACAGTGGAACGTTATCTGTAAACGCCTTTTTAGAACATAATTTTACCACTTCAAAAAGTCAACAGTTTATGTCATGGATTATTCCTTTAATCATCAGTAAATGGCAGTTGGAGCCAATGGTCGTCATGGCAACCATGCACCGTGACGTGTGGAGGGGGACACAGGACACGTGCGCGCACTTGCTCTAATCCAGCGCCAAAATGGGACGGAATGGACTGCCCTGGGAAAGATATCTCCATAGAGAGCTGCAATTTAACCAAATGTAAAGGTAAATGCCTCGTTTCGACATATTTTTCCTTAAATTGATTCCAGCCTAGTATGTTCCTTGTTCAGTCTTCATTTTCTTATTATCATTGATTATCATTATCATAACTGATGTTTACCATCAAGAAATATATTCATAGATCATTAAATATTGCGATGACCTAATCGATTCAGTTTTAAAGTAGTTTACAAACGGCGTTGAAATAATTATATTTATTAATAAAAGTAATGATAACAACAAGTTTAAAACAGACAGTTCAGGTTTAATAAATAAACAAAATGAGGTAAAATATTTGTGTCAGAGAATTACACTGATTTCATTTTAAGCAAGGTTTTGTCGTATTTCTTTTTTTTTAGTATATTCTGCAGACTCTACAGGAGGTAATCTTCTTCACAACAATGATACCTATAATGGCCAGAGCACTGGAAAATCCTCTTTGCCACTGGAAGCAACTATTGTGGGA
Organism: Platygyra sinensis; assembly: GCA_019787425.1. NCBI lineage: Eukaryota > Metazoa > Cnidaria > Anthozoa > Scleractinia > Merulinidae > Platygyra > Platygyra sinensis. Next base: position 11,674 of record JAHPZR010024896.1, read on the forward strand.
AGCACGCTTTTTGCTCTGCTATGTTTAAGTGGAGCATTATGGTTTGCTTTTAGATATCGTAGAGAGAGTAGGTGAGTGTAAATTATAAAGAACACTCTTGGTTGACAGATAATAATGCGCGTGCTTTATTTAAGAAAAAAATTGGAACGTAGGTAACTTTTGAAGTATAATCTCATTGCAACACAATAAACAATTTAAGGCTGTGGTCTAGACCACAAAAAGCAGTGCTGATCACGTAAAAACCACTGGTCACGATATTAAATGGGATCACTTTGACATTTTTAAAAGCGTCCGGAAAAACTGCCGTTCACTGCAAAATTAAAGAGACTCCGTTCATTCAAGAGCTAAAGCCTTCCCTTAATGTCAATATCAGTAGTGAGAAGTTGTTGCTGTTTTAGCTATTACTCATCATTACTGTATGTCTAGACACGTACTGCTGCAGATCATTTTTCTCAGCTTAGGTTTCAGACCTCTATTGTTTTACGATATATCTGTAGTTTTCAAAAATTGTAACGGTCACTTTTGAAAATTTATGTTGACTAGCATACGAAACGTCAAGTTATCTATAAAAATGCGTTGGAATACAATGTTTATCACCGCTGTTTGTGTTATTTTCTTAATCAAGCTTCGATATCCTAAGAGCAAGAGTTCATACAAAAATAAATATTTTACATTTTACATCTTACGATCGTGCCAAATAGCCAAAGAATTTTCGGGGAAGTATATTACAGCAAAAATAATATTACCTTAATTCCACTGTTTTTTTTTCTTGTTATTTCAAGGTGTCTCTCTGTAAACAATTGTTGGATGAAGTTTCTGTGATATCCAGAATAATCGTCAAGGCCGAGGTAAGGGTTATCAGCCGATGCCGGAGGCTGAGGCTAATAACCCTTACCGAGACCTTGATTATTCTGGATATAACACAAACCGCATCTAATAATTGTTTTATTATACATTGAACGAAAAAAAATGGAAGTTATGTGTTTGCTTCTTCACTGACGGAAAGCAACACACAAAGCTTGCAAACTTGACATGATTACCCGTGACTTTGAGTGTCCTTGACATGGTTATTGTATAATCTACAGTTATGACTTGACAGGCGCTGATTTCCAAAATTCACTGTACGCTTTCGGTCAATCAGAAAAGAGTTGGAGAGTTCAATGTATGATAATACATGTAGTTGTACGACGGCACGCGCTAAGTAATCTACGCGCTCTCAAAGGAAATCGACATCGATGACGTCAACATAGCTACAAAAACGTTACCGTGAATTTTCGGTCGTTCTATTCCGAGAAATTCTGTTAGAAAAATTAACATACTGGTAATAAATATCTGCCTTAGCTGGAGCTCGTTTTTCAGGGGCATTTGTCAGACCGATTTTTCCACAGCAGGAACATTTTGAAGAAATTTCACAGAAAGAAATTAAAACAAGATCACAAATGAAAGCATATAAACCAGCGCACGTTACGCGGTAAATGATTAATCGATCTTAGTACGCGTACGCGGTAGGTATCTTAAGAACTTTCTATGTTAAAGGCTTGAGGCCTTGATTCTTATATACATGTTTTCAGATCCAAATCAGAACTCTCCGATCCGTTTGAAGTGCTTTTTGATGACATTTTGTTGGATACGATTATTGGAGAAGGAGCTTTTGGGAAAGTGTACAGTGGAAGGCTTTTAAAACAAACTGTGGGGGCTAACAAAGGAAGGAAGTCTTCGAAGCGCAAGGCAGATAAAGAGCAGCAGCAAATCAAGAGAAGCCCGACCGTTGCTGTGAAAATGTTACAAAGTATGATTTGGCTATTCGAACGTCTTGTAAGCTTAAAGGGGGTCCTCCAGTTGGAATCCTTCAAAGAAGCATGTCATGCTTAAATAGTCATAACATCAAAATCATTTACGGTGAACTACTGAAATTTGGCATGACGCAACTGCATGACTCAATATAGCAACAATAAGTGAAGTTGACCACCATTGCTTAATCTTACTTAATATTTAACAAGACCCTATCATTTCCATCTATGTCCAAGTTTGACCCTAATTAGATGCACGGCGAATTTTGACATCTAACACGAAGTGTCCTTTTAAGTCTAAGCCTTTGCTACCTATTTCTAACAATAAGGTTAGGGTAAAGGTTAGTGTTATTTTTATCTTAGGGTAAATGCAGCTGTTAATCCTTACTTGAGGAGCAGCATTTGGGGGTCACTTTGTGACATTATTAATTGTGTGTATTCCGAGAAACGAGTGATGTTAAAGTTGGGGAGAAGAGCAAGAGGACACTTCGTGACGCTTATTGAAATTCGCGTGCATCTAATTAGGGTCAAACCTGGAGATATCTCATCATTTCTGTTTTGAAGCTTTTTTCCCCCCTCTAATTAAAGGCATAAGAAAACATCTAATTGAGCTGGTCTTATGCCTCATGGATCTATAAAAAAGTACTACAAACCTATTTTACAAAATCTTGTTCCGACTAATTGTCTCACCATGGTAACCAAGGCATGTCAAGAAAATATCATCTTCTCGAAACTCCAGCTAATTTTGCTCCATAGGTTTGCAGTATGTCATGTCAAACATATTTGTTCCAGATTTTGTGATTTTTGCAGGAATACAACTTGACAAAATTTTAAAGGGGCAACTCGTTATTCTGGCGTGAAACTTCGTGCGAAGTTTGACAGTTTTATTACTAAAAACAATTTTCTACCGAAAATTTAAAAACAGAAAGCAAAGAAATTCCACGGAAATTCTCTTAAATACAGCAACTGTCAGAGGTAAACTCAACTGAAATTGACTCAAGTTTTACGGCGAGAGAAACACAGGATTACCCGCCATTACAACGTCAAGCTACAAACAACCAAGCAAACTCTCACATCTTCAAAACACTGAATTGAATTTACTTTAAACACTGACTTTCCTTTCCATTTGAAAGTGAACAGAAGTAAGCTCGTGTTGACCGGCTTATTGTCGATGGAAGAGTAAAAAAGGCAAAAGCTTGACGATTACCGCTAACTTTTAGGAGCGACATTTAGGCAGGACAGCGAGAAAAAATCCGGCCCGTGGGCAGTATCGTATAAAGTTTGGCTAGTCACGAGCGCGTGATTAGCCAATCAAACTCGAGGATTTAGGATTCAGGCCCGCTCAGATGCTTGAAAAAAAAAAGAAAATTATATAAATCTAGGTAGATCTTAAGTGCCACTATGATTAAATTTTTACTTCTTGATTTTGTAGGTGGATCACAAAGAATTATGTGAAAGAATGAAAACGCCGTTAACCGTTTGCAAATAACTGCATTGGTTCCGGAGATATTTAAGGAGGCTCGAAAGGGTTTTTCGTTGCTATTTTGTTTGTGAAACGATGGAAGATTACTAAGAAGGATGTTTAATGGTGTCGGGCAAACTATATGTCTCCTTGCAACTCTGTTGTTATGCTATACTTTAAGGGTACATGTGAGTCATATCAGTTACCATGGCAACGCACAAGGTCCACAAAAGCGTCCTCTAAATTTCAGTTTTTGTAAATTATCTCAGAAACTAATTCGGTGACCTATCAATTTTATTTCTTCGTTGGAAAGTCCCCTAAGTACTTTAACTTTTCAGATAGTATGGAAAAAATTTATCTAGTAGAATTAGAAATATTTAAAGAAAACGCGTTTTATGGCTTACAGAAAATTCCACTAGATAGTTTTCCCCGAAACTTTTATATCTGAAATGGCATCGTGAATGGTGCGTGCATGCAAAAAATAAAGATAGGTCTCCGAGCAAACTTTCGAGCTAAAAACAAATGTTTTCCGCAGATTTTATTTCCGGTTCGCGCGATTTTACGCAGCATTAACTTCCGGTGTGCTGATTTTAATACTGATTCAGCTGACGCGTGCATCTTAGTTATGGCGTGTGTAGATTGCGCGCGCGCGTGCAGCTAAAAACCCTTTCGAGCCTCCTTAAGTTTGAAAACTGTGTAAAATATGCAAATGAGATTACTGATGACGTCATAGACTCAACCCAAAATAACATCATGTATATAAATAGAGCTATCTTGGCCAATTTTCAGTACAGACCATTGAACCTCGGCAGGCTAATAGTTCTACAGAAAACACACCTACGGCTAGAAAACATTTTGTTCCCATGGCAACTCACTCTTTTCCAGTCCCCATCCACTTGATTTCAATATGTAAGTTATTTTCTGCCCGAAAAACGTTAAACAAAGCCACAAACTCAAGCTAGCATATTTATATGCCTGTTGGATAATGCATATGAGGCACCATTTGCAAATATGAAAATGGGACGCCAAAGGTGGCCAGAAATGCCATTAATATTGGGGAGGTCTGGAATCCAGTATGTTAGCATGGTAACAAAACTGTTAAGCTCAAATTGTGGAGCACATTTAGTAGAATCTTACTGCAAAAATCAAACATTTCTGATACAAATTGGCTGAGATATCCTTTTTTATCATATTTGATCAAAATTTGGATGAGAGTATGACGTCATCACTTGGCTAATTTGCATATTTTAGAAACTTGAATATCTTTTGAACAAAAAGAGATATTTGAAGATAGCAAACAACATTTTTTTTCTTATGTAGTCTACTTGTTTATGCTTTAAAATGGCTGCAAAAGAAAAGATGCGATTTTCGTCATAGTGGCACTTTAAGAAGGAATCTTTTGAATTTTAACCAGAGGGCCCCCAGCAGCAGCAAATGAAGCCGGATGGGCCTAGTCTTTGATGTGAAAATGTTACCAAGCATGATTTGGTTATGCCAGCGTTTTTAAAGCTATAAATATGGATAAGATTCCTAAAACGACCTTTAGGGTCTTAACATAGGCAAAAAAAAAAAAAAATTGTCGGAGTGAAACATTCTGAGTTGATCATTGATCATTACATAGGGGTAAAATTGTAGTAAAATATGCTTTTCGTTTTTGCTCTGCTAGATGGTGCCACAGAAGAACAGGTGCAAGAATTCATGAATGAGATACAGCTCATGAAACAAATCGAATATCACCTGAACATATTGAACTTATTGGCTTGCTCTACTATTACAAATCCCATCTTCCTTGTTGTGGAGTTTGCAAAGAATGGGGATTTACTCCACTACCTCAGAAAAAGGAGAGAGCAGGTAAAGTGAGATAATTACTGGGGTCAGCCAAACGCTGGAACCTGTAATAAAATGCTGTCCGTTCCTTCGTTTTTTCAACGTCTCGTTTCCAGGGCGCCGCTTTCTGCTGTGACAAAATCGTTTTCATAGTAACTTTACTTGCTCAGATGTATCTGCCATTTTGAGAAAAGCACGAGGCAATGGGGGGCATTCAAGTCAAAGATTATAACTTTTTTGGGAACGACACGTAAGTTTATTACAAAGCGCTGTAGACGTGCCCGTGAACCAAGCAGAATTTCACTGCGATTTCTAAGACGTTTCAAGAACAACAGTAGCATGTTAAAAAAGTTTCTCCTCAAAAGGATTTCGTCGATTCTTATACCGAAGTCCTCAACGAATAAATCCTATACCGAGTACGGTATAGCATTTATTCTTTATCTACTAAAGCTATCAGCAGGTAATGGATTTTGAAGTCCTCAAAGCTACATCGCTATGTTAAAAAAGTTTCAAAGCTTTATACTACACGTTATAAATGTAATCATAAACACGATCCAAAGATATTATATGTAATTAAAGTGACTGAACACAAGAAACTTATTTGTTATCTTTCAGAAGACTCTTTTATCACACGTACGTGATAATATAACTAAAGTGTAATTGTAAAACACGTCCATATTTATCATTGTTTTCTTGTTATAGCGAAAGTCATATGGCTAATTATTTGAATTTCAAACTAAGTACAGATGTCGAGAAGAATCCAGGACCTACTCAAAACATTACTGATTCTCATGAAACAATAGTTAAGCCTGTTATGCAAAGTGACAGCTCGATAATGCAGTTGGTTTCTCCTATGATTTTGGTGGACTCTAGATTATATGAACTTGGTTTACAAGCAATAGATGTTGGAGGTGTAGGTGTTTGTTTCTTTAGACTGTATCACATCAATTATATGGCAATAACATCCATCATATGCAAGTCTGTAGTGCTGGAGAGATATATAGTGAGAGATCACCCAGAGAGATTTGTTGAGAGCAATACTGAAAATTCATGTCTCAGATATCTGAATAATATGTGTATTCAAGGTACATGGGCTGATGCACTTTTTGTTCAAGCAGTCGCCGATGCATTAAATGTTTCTATTCATATATTCGAATCCAATCCAGGCTTTTTACCAATTACTACTGTTAATCTGGCTCAGGAAAGAAATAGCTTGTCCACAATTACCATAGGTCATATTGATGAATGTCACTATGCATCAACCACTCCCTTACAATCAAATGCCTCCATTTCATTGTATAACCAATCAACAACTGATATTCAATCTTCAATAAATAAACATTTTATTATTTCCATATATGCAGTAATAGTTTTTCTATTATCAAATCATGCACTTACTAGGATTGTTTAACACTGCAGGCTCTCCACGTTTCAATACCTTACAATTCGCACTCGCTACAGAAAACTTCGCGAAATATTTCCCGACAAATAATTAAACCTCATTAGAAGGAAGTTTATCACTGCTTTGACTTATGATGCGACAAAACAGAATGCTTCAAATAACCTTTGCCACGCAATGTTTACGTTAGCGAGGTTTGAAAATTCCCAACTGTTTATAATGCGGGATTCCCTAACATTTTCTCTTTTGACATTATTCACTAGACGTCGTTTTTTTTTTTCTCTACAGAATATTTGCGATAAAATAGACTTTTATGTCCGCGACAAACTTGTTGATGTAAACGACCAATATGCATGTTAGTGTCAACGTGGGTTGCAAAAGCAAAAGTAGCCCCAGTAAAATTCACGAAGTGATTCACGTTGAAAATTTTATTTTCCTTTTAATTGTCATAGAATAGAATAGAATAGAATAGAATAGAACAGAACAGAACAGAATAGAATAGAATGGAATGGAATGGAATGGAATGGAATGGATTGGAATGGAATGGAATGGACTGGACTGGACTGGACTGGAATGGAATAGATCTTATTTGGGGGCTTGGAGGTCCCGATATATTGCAAAAACTTTGAGCCGGGGTCTTGAGAATGCTTACCTCGGCCTGCGGCCTCGGGGAGCACTTTTGAGCTCGAAGTCACAGTTTTTTACCACGTAAGCCGATCCTAAGCCGGCAAATGGCATATTGAAGTAATTTTTTTCCTGCGGTTAATTGGCTTACAAGCGGGTCTGTTTACGTATCTCTTCCATTCAATTTCCTTTCAAAACAGTCGTAAAAATGCTAACGAGCGAAACGAGCGAGTAGCTCAGATAATAGTTCAGATAACAGACAAAGAAATATGCATAGACAAGGACAAAAATATGTATTAAAGAAAAGATTTATTTCTCATTATTTTATGTTAGTTCAATCTATAGTTCACCAGTAAATCTCTCCAAAACATTAAACATTTACTACTTTGTTTCACATTTTAGATCACACAAGGTTTTGAAAAGAAGGGAGATGAAACACCTCATCATCAAAACGAAGGAGTAATAAATGAAGACAGCTTACATGAAGTAACTGTTCTCGTTTTATTCCCTTAATATTTAACAATTATTCACCTCAGGTTCAGTGAATATTGTAGACTGAATTATTCGACAATATTCACTGAGCCTGAGGCGAATAATTATTTTAGTATAATTTCAGAGCTGAACAGCAGAGAATAACTGACTAAAACAAAAAACAGGGACCCAATTGTACGTATGGATCTATATAGTCTCAACAAGAAACTTACATGTAAGCTTACATTGATTGTAAATCAGTTTACTCATCCAGTTTGGCAGTAAAACAATCAAGCAAAACACTACGAAAAATAAATTCTTCCGGTACCTTTGTTTTATGGCTGTGGACTTCATCCACAGTCATTGTCTCAAAATGAGTAGCTTTAGGCCCTGTTTACAAGCAGGTAGGGTAACTCTAATGCCAGGGTAACCCTAGAAAGAGGGTTATAAGATAGCCCGGGTTTACAAGCAAAATTTACAGGTAGGGTAACCCTACTTCCCGAGACAACTTTACGCTTATTACGCTTCGGTGACCGTCTTGTAAGTAAAGCACGAACACATAACAAAACTGGAAATAAATTTATTTCCAAAGCAAAAATATGACAAATTGTGAAAGAACTTCATGTTTTATGGGTCATAATTCGCTGATTTTGTCTCTATTGTGAACATATTTTGCTTTTTGGAGCCAAAATGGAGTTGTCCCGGAGAGGCGAGTTGTCCCTAGCAGAACATTTACAAGGCGCTAGGGTTACCCTAGAGCCAGGGTAACCCTAGCAGTCAGCTAGGGTTACCCTAGTGCTAGGGTAACCCTAGCTGCCTTGTAAATGCGTCGTTGAAAATAAGAAAAAATGTGCGAGTGCCAGAGTAACCCTCTTGCTAGGGTAATCCTAGGACTAGGGTTACCCTACCTGCTTGTAAACAGGGCCTTAGTCTGGAGAAAAACAGATTTCGGTCAATCGATCCGACCTGCTGGCAATCAACGTAACCATGAGTTCTTGAAAGGATTTTTGGTCCAAGGATGGCAGTAGTCATGGTGAAAATTCGCCATCCTTTAAATCCTGGACTTAGAGTGATAACTTCCGAATAGATACAAAAATCATTCACCAACTGCCCGCCATGATTACTTGCCTAGATAGCAAAGGTGGCCAGCTCAGTAGCCAGGTCTGGAAAATGTTATATAAACCGCCTGGAGCGGTTTAAATAACGTCATATAAAGAACCACTCCACCAATCAGATTGCTGAAAACTCTTCGTTTAGCTCTCAAAATTTTACTAAAATATAATATAATGTGGATTTCTATGGCGCCATATCCATCAGCCTATGGTTATTTACAACACTGCACGGGGCACGTTACCAGATTGCTATAGCAGTTTACAATGAATGGAGCGAAGAACGTAGGTTGGATAGAACACGCTCAGTTAATTTTTCTAATTTTTCATACATTTGTCTGTATTTTTTCCCCCGCGCCTTCAAACTTGGTGAATATAATCTTCTGCTCGGTATTTTAAAGTTGCGATTCATAAATTGCGTAAAATTCAATTTTGGCAAAAGTTATTTGCCATCGGATTTTCATACAAACACTGTATTTTCTGACTGCTTCGCCTACCCGTCAAGATGGCACCAAAAACCGTGATAAGGTCTATTACATACATTTGTTAAGAAGAAGTGATGCGAATTTGTCTTCTTTCCGAATTTTCAGGCTGCCACTCAAAATTTGCAGGTGGGGTTCAGTTTGATCCTCTAACGTATAAGCCCACCAGAGATTCTTTCCAAAGTTTGAAAAGCTTTCTCTGCGTGATTTAATTTTATAATTAATAACCGCTGGTCAAACTTTGCCTTTTTTGACCGGATTCTTCGCTTTTCTTCCCAGTCTGTTCGAGTCAATTGACAACTAGTGTCATGTTAGATTCTGGTATCATTTTGGATAATCAACCTTGAATTCACGTTTGATATCCGTTTTTCTTTTTCTTCACCAGCCATATGGAACCGTGAAATGGCATTTCTAGTTGAGTCAGAGACCGTGGAGAAATGGGAACTAGAACTTGCCAGGAAGCAAAGTCATTGATAAGAGCATAGGTCTTTATAACTTTGTAAATGCTTCTAATTTTGAATCAAAATTGGAACAATGCTTAAATGTCTAATACCTGGTATATTTCACTTATTTCTTTTTCGTTTTTAGTAGTTTGGTTTGAAAAATGTCTCAACATTCGTACTTGTTTTGACGTCGTGGCCTGTCTAGCCCCAGGCCTCCATCTAACGCGCTTCCTGACCAACAGGAAGGGACATTCCCCTTTTTCAGGCACCTAAAACGCTGTGAAAAGGCAACGACATCAAATTTAATTTTCGATTTCTCAAATTCATTAATAATTAAGAAAAATGAAACAAATAATATCACAACCGTGAGGGTGGTTTGGATATCCGATCTCAATTAGCATAGATTTTGTCGATTTTACTTCTCTGTTTACTCCTTAGATTTTGATTCGACTAACAAGATATATCAAACACTCGAGACAGCCATCAAAACACCTGGAATTTCGTCAAAAATACTCCGCTACGTGTCGTATTTCAACTCTTTTCTCAGCGTTTTGATATCCGGATGAAACACTGCTTCTCGCGTTTGATATAATACTTCTAAATTAAGATCTATATGATCTTTAAATAAGTTTTGTTTTATTTGCAGCGCACTAGCGACAACAACAGATGTACTGCAATTACCCAAGTTGTTATCGGGGATAATACTGACAACTTACATGACGATGATACTCTCACACCCGCTGACCTGATGACATTCGCATGGCAGATAGTGAAGGGAATGGTACGAACTGAATTATGTGCATAATGTGATTGACCATTGTGTTTGTAATCTGTTATATTAAGTTTAATGCTTTAAAAGCCTTTTTAATAGATGGCTGTTTACTTGTCATTTACTACTTGCACAATACCATAATGCACCTCTTTAACCCCCCCAAAATTTTGCATACTCATTGTTTGCAATTTCTCCTGGGACATGAACATGTAACAAGAGTAATCTAAAACAATGCCTATGCAAATTTTGGGGGGGTAAAAGAGGTGTATTATGGGATTTGTGCAAGTAGAGAATTAACAAATTCTGTTGCAGTGATCAAAATTTCCCGTTCTTATTTTACCTAGGAGTTTTTGTCGCGTAAAGGATTCGTCCATCGTGATCTGGCGGCGAGAAATGTTCTCGTTTGTGAAGGCAAGCTAGTGAAGATAGCCGACTTCGGATTGTCACG
>JAHPZR010024896.1:25000-30000 GCA_019787425.1 Platygyra sinensis
CTCAAAAGTGCTTTTTAACCAAAACCCACAGCACCATGATACACAGGAACAATGGACGTTAGTAAGGTAATTTGCTACCTTGAGACAATACACAACTCAAAGAATTTATATTTAAAGGAACCTGACCTTAAAAAAGTGCGAGAGTTGTAGATGCCTAAAGAGGCCAAACTATTCATTTTCTTAAGTTTGATATATTAAGTTCAGGGGCTAGGCCAATGGCAGTCAAGTTTACTTCATGTCCTTCTGATCCTCGCGTTTTGTGATAACTACTGTAAGGATGTACTTAGCTTGCACAAGATGCGAACTTGATGACAAGGAGGCATTGTTCATTTTTTCATTTCATTCCAGTTTCTATAACAACACCGAATTGGCAAAGTGAATCTGGTTGTTATGCATAGCTCCGGGATAAATCTTAAACTGTTCCGCCCTTATAGTACTAATACTGCAGCCACATCCAAAGCAAGTGTATGTTCTGTTCCCTGAGATGGGTGGAGTTGACCGGTTTTTTTAACAAACGTGCTAATGCTGAAAACGATTTTGCAGAAAACGATTTGGAATCAGTAGACTATAGGTGATTATTGTGCCATAGATACTCTGCCGGCCAAGTGTTGTGCTACAGAATTTGGATTCACCGTTGAATTTGTTACATGTGTGCAGTCTCAAGTGAGCTCTTAGTGCGGTGACGGAATGGAGTATAAAAATTAAACGATACTTACCTGTAAGTTGAAGTTTGGTTGGAATTCCATCCATCATCAAGCTATGAGGAATTACATACCCTCTCCACTCAAGCTCTCAGCCTTAGTTATTTTGACTGGGTGTTTTTCCACTGCACACATGTTTAGTGCTTTAATAAATGAGTTTGCTCAGGCGCAATGCTATCTCGTGAAATCCCTCCTAAATGTCACAAATGTAGCTAGTGGAAGATGAAGGGACATTTGTTCGGGATCCCCGAATTACAACCCTACCAGCACCCGAAACAATATGCTATTGATATCTTTCCGCTCCGCAGACTGATCTTTTTCTTTCAATCTCCTTCCTTCTTTGTATCTAGGCGGGACGCCATATCCTACCATAAGTAATCATGACCTTTTAGGGGCTCTTAAATCTGGATACAGAATGGAAAAGCCACAGATGTGCTCGGATGAAATGTGAGCTTTCTTTTTATATCAACCCGTTTTTTTTTTTTTTTTTTTTCATAAATTGATTACTGACACCTGACCCTCTTTTTGTCAGGTATGAACTAATGCGACAGTGTTGGAAAGATAATTCCACTGAAAGGCCTTCGTTCACTGCCATTCGAGAACAACTTGAACTGATGATGTTACAGCATTGCCCGTATTTGGATATGGCTGGCGCACTCAATAGTTACGCACCCCTTAATGACGCTTACATTGACCAAGAGACGCAAATGGAAAGTACTGCTTTGTAACTTACATGTTGATTTGCATGTAAGAGTTTTGGACATGGTGACAAGCAGGCATTCTGTACGTTCTCAGGCGTTGTTGTTTCCAAATTACGGTTTGCGGTATCTTTTCTAGACGAAACAAAATTGTATCTTTACGGAGTATGTCTGACAGTTGATAACAGCGAAAACACTGAACAACACAAACTTTCACCACTTCATCAAGGAGTATTGAGTGACATTTCGCAAAGCGCCTCAGAGGACCATCTGGCAAAGTACCACTGCATTTCTCATCTTGAAAATTAACAGTTCGTAACAGTTTAGTAGCATGCATAAGTTAAAGTGACTCCCAACCTTTCGCAAACTACGAATTAAAATTTTGTGACCTATCTTTTAGTATCACTTCCTAAATAATGAACACTGAAACGCAATCAGTACACTGAACAAAAATGTTAATTAGTATTATACGTTATCGAAACTTGAATTACACCTTGTTAATCTAAAACTATCTCTTCAATCTCACACGTCCACGCTTTCCTTTATTCTGTTGTTACTTTATTCTGTTTCTGATTATTATAAATTCATCTTCCATCGCTTTGTACTGTCTAACTGTAACAGTTGCTAAGTCAGGTGAGTCATCTGAGTTAGTTGAGTCTTCTCAATCAGCCGGGTCATCTGAGTTGAGTGGCATGGATTGCGTGAGTCAGCTCTATCATCTGAGTTGGGTGGGTCATGTGGGTCAGCTGATTCATTTAATTTAGGTGAGTCATCTGGGACCACCATCTTAATAAATCGGTTGGTTTTCCCAATTCAGGTAGGTTGTTAGGCTCGATTACCAGCCGCTGTTCGGGAAATGAGCCTGCGCTCCTCCCCCGAAGGTTTTTCTCGGGGAAGGTAGACCAGATACGAGTATTAAGCGGCGGAAATCGAGCCTAGTAGGTTGTACGACCCAACTGATTTGTTTTAGTAAGATGTGTCCTCTGAATCAGACGGGGCATCCGAACCAGATTTGTCAAAGGCTCGAGTGGGTAACCTGACTCAAGAGAACTGAGTGACGCGGAGAATCTAAGTCACGTGGGTCATCGACTCATGTGATTGAGCTGTTTAGAGCGGCTTTCAATTGAATGTCGAAAGACCAAAGCCAAACCAATCACTTATCGATTAGACTACTCAGCCAAGCTCACACAGTAGCACAACAAAAACCAAAACCAAAGTAATTATGGTGATTAGTTTCGAAACTCAAGTGAAAACCTCCCTAGCCTAAGTGATGTTTCTCTCTGATTTAGGAGGGTCATCAGAGTTCATGTGAATTATTTTATCTGGTTAATCTGAGGTTCAAAGTTGCTATTCTGATTTACATGTAGGCCAAATGACCCACCTAAATTAGATGGCCAACCTTCTAAGGTTAAACAACTAACTCACGATCTGATGAACCAAAATACTCAACCCACATAGGATGGTCACCTAATTTAGGTAGGTAAGGTGAATCAGCCTGGGCATCTGATTCAGGTGATTGATTAGATTAGGGTTAGTTATCTGTGTCAGAATGTCGTTTCACTTAGGAAATACCAGTTACTCTAAGATCATCTATGTGGGCTCGTCGTCTACACAGGTTAGTAATATTTTCCAACTATCCAACACGTTTTGATACTGTTCCGATAGTTATTAAGCTTTTAAGGGTATGGCTTTCAATGGAGACTTAGGACTGGGATGTCTATAAATGCAAACGGGGTGACAACACAAATAGTGGCCAAAGAGAACCATGGTAAGACCAGCTGAGTGCTTTATTATACAGTCAAGTCAGCTGATCGCCAACTGCTGCATTCACTGTCCACCTAGTAAATCATATTAAACACCCAGCAACCTTAAGAAGAAGAACAACAACAACATGTTTCATTTAAACACGACGGTCTTGTCCCAGCCTAAACCTACGATATTAACATATGTTTAGACTTATAGTATTGTCTTGCTGTATTTTCGAATTCAAAACTGACGGCGATGCTGCTCAGAACCAAAATTGTGTGGGGAGAAATAAATTGGCCAACTTTTCTCTTTCCCGGGAATCTAAATTGAACCGTGTTTTGCGTTGAGGTTAATTAACTTTTTTAAACGATTTCTTGCATTACAAAAGAAATATAATTATGTCTGGTTCTCAGTTTCACGCCATTCAAAGTAGATAGAAAAGATCAGAAAACTCAAGAAAATTAAAATACTAGTTTTCAGCTGCTCTTATACATCATAAAAGTAAAAACTCAAAAGGATCAATAGTTACCTAGTTTGAATTTTAATGGCGTCATGTGAAAACCCCCAATAACCTACATATGGCTCAAATATATATTGTACGGGTATTTGGCCGTGGACCAAGTTTTCAGCTTTCACTTTTCGCCCATTATTTGTATTGGACAGTGCGTAAAGTTGGCTAACAAGACTTTTTGTAATTATGGTATTACATTGGCCAGCCTGTATGAGGCGTTAAGAATGCGAATTAAAATAGTAATAATAAGAATGAACAACAACACTCTACTACTATATATCTTTCTGATTGTTCGTCTAGTGACATATGTTAGTAATAGTAAAATGGTGCTGACACGAAGATTAATTGGTCCTTATAATTTCGTGCACAATTCAATGCACAATGCAATTCGGACCATAACAAAAGATCACCTGAAAAATCACATGAAATTTTCCCCAAAGATAAATTATTAGAAGCTATAGAACTCCGAGGGTAAAAGAGCTGGAATTGTTTGGATTCAGCCTGGTAAGAGTCTGCACGAAACCATGCACATAAAAAATCTTCTTGTTAGATTTTCGCATTTTGCTTTGTTATTGTCTCTTGAAAAATGACTGACTAAATCGTCGTAAAGTACTCGATACAACATCTTGTAGTCGGTTAAGTAAACAATTGACTAGCGTATTTTATTACTGTTGATTGATGAACATGAAATATTACCCTAGCATCACCTGTTAAATGGTGAATTAAAGGAAGTTTGTTTCAGGTTTGCTGTAACTTCTGCAAAGACTGTTTTCTCCACAGAGCTAGGGCGATGCGGATTCTTTCTCGACAGCATTTCAAGCGAGGAATGGTTTCCAACAAAATTTTTCATTGCGGACTGATGTTCATCGGAATCGTAATACTACAAGCTTGGCCAAATGAATGCATGACCTCGCAGAGTAAGACATCACAATCAAGTAAGTGTAATCATAAGATAAAGTTTGGCAGGCAACGATTATGCTAAAATTCTGCCGTAGAAAAGATCCTGTTCTTTTTGGTGTCGGTTCTTTATCTTTAATCCTTCGCTCAATCAGAAACATTTGTTCATGAAAAAATTTTTCATGAAACGTTTAATATTATAGATGAATGACTTGTTTAGAAAAAACCCTCGGAAAATATATCTTTGACTAGGATCTTTAACTTTTCTAGTTCAGAAAACAGGCTAAACATTAAAGAGTAGCCTACCCAAACGAAATTGATAAATCTTCCACGAAGTATTGCTAATTGGCTTCAACGCAAAGCTAGTGTCCTTAACATATTTTAACTTTACCATGGTTTCATAGAGTGCACATGACAGTTTCAAGTCCTGTCTTTAAAGCTGAGAGC
>JAHPZR010024896.1:32500-54188 GCA_019787425.1 Platygyra sinensis
TCAGTGTTAGCTATGATCGATCGATCTGGAAAATTAAAATAAGATAACAATTTTGTTGCCATTAGTTTTAAACCTTTTCATTTTGCTAATTAATATCATGGAGGATAATTAATGTTTGGGTCACCAACAGCCGAACTAAATGATCATTTCCGTTAGTTCTAAGCTTTTGCATGTAAACGTAACTGGTATTAAGCTTCTGTCATGAAAAAATAAAAGTGTTGAAACTCTTGACTTCTCCAGTCTACTGGATGGAACGCTGAATAAAACCATAAACCTCTTTATTGGAGCCGTGATTTGCTTTTTTTTTTTACAAAAATGCTATCTTAAAACCTTATTTTAGAGTATAAGGAGATCAATTTTCTCTTCGAAACAAACCGTTAACGATTGTTGTTTCTAATCACCAGTGAATGGAAGCTGGAGCCATTGGTCGCCATGGCAACCATGCAGCGTGACATGCGACGGGGGAAACAGGACACGTTTTCGCACATGCTCTAATCCAGCACCAAAATGGAACGGAAAGGATTGCCCAGGTACAAATATCTCAACAGAGAGCTGCAATTTGCACAAATGCCAAGGTAGGTCACTGAAAACCTAAACGTTACAACTTTATACCATTCTAAACCTGGGTCGCTAAATGCAGCCATGCAGTGTGACGTGCGGAGAAAGAAACAGGACTCGTACGCACATGCTCCAAACCAATTTACAACTGAATGTAGAGGCTCTAGATGTCTTTATTTTTCTTAAAATTATTCCGCTTTTCTGATGCTCTACTTTGCTCCTTGCTCAGTTCATTCCCGGGCTGAGATAATTTTTGAATTTTAAGATATTTTATGATTGAGCCAATATGTCCATGGGTTGTTTCTTTAAATAAACAGTGAATGGCAGTTGGAGCCATTGGTCGCGATGGCAACCGTGCAGCGTGACATGCGGAGGAGGAAAAAGGACACGTTCTCGCACATGCTCTCATCCAGCGCCAAAATGGAACGGAATGGATTGCCCAGGGGCAAATATCTCAACAGAGAACTGCAATTTACAAAAATGTAGAGGTACTAGATGCGTTTGTTTAAAACTATTTTCCTGAAAATGATTCTGCTTTTTTGAAGCTCTGGCATGTTCTTTCATGCTTTTCATTCCAGGGCTGATATTTAAGAGTTCAGTTTTATGATTGTACCGATATGTTTCATGACATCTTTAACCCCAGCGTCCCTTTTTCGCACGAAAGGAAAGATATACTTGAGGGGGCAAACAAGCAACAATGCCGGACGATAAATATTATGATGGATATTACGCCAAAAACCCTCAGCTATATAGGTTGCTATCTTGACTTCTCCACTAAATGAGTATGTGGTCTTTCATTATCAGATACAACGCTACTGCATCCATATGAGCCAGTCGGTTGTTTCAAAGATAACAAAGATCCACGTGCTCTACCTATATTTATCCAAAGGTACCCTATCAATAAGACAGATTTGGCTAATTCATTCGCCGACATAATTCACGCGTGTGCTACCGAAGTCTTTAAGTATGGCCTCTGGTATTTTGGTGTCGAATATCGTCACGAGTGCTGGAGTGGACTGAACGGTGGCATGACATACAACAGACATGGGCGATCCGACAATTGTTTATGGAATTATAGCGTGGGATCTCTCTGGACCATATTTGTTTACCGCTTTGTTGAAGGTTAGTTACCCGTTGATGATCACTTTTCAGGGAATGCAACGATCATCTGACAAGTAGTCTGAGAGTCTGAGAGCTAGTATCACTATGACTCCCGTGCTTCTTCACATTAAGGTTAATTAAAACACTATTTCATAGTTAAAGAAATGTTACTACTTTGTCAAAGGTAAAAAAAAATCCACGACTCCAAATTACTGTTGAATTCTAACTAGATATTAATTTTTTTGCCATCTGAAACTATCTATTCATTTGAGAAGAAAGCAATTTTCTTGCGATCTGGTTTTAACAAAACTAAACTCGTGTATTTTGCTACCTACTACATAAAATGTAGGATGATTAGAGTTTTTTTTTTTTTTTTTTTTTTTTTTTAATTGAGATGCACACAGTACTTTCAATACTAACATTACTGACAATACTAACCTTGGGACTTACACTACTAACAATGTTCATGCAGTTATTTACATTACTTACAATACTTGTTACTTACGCCACTTACAATACTAACGCTTATACTACTTGCATTACTTACTTGCATTACACCTACTTGCTCTACTAACAATACTAATACTTACACTACTTACAATATTTAAATTACTTACCCAACTTACAAATCTTGCACTGCGAAATTACTTATAATACGTCAAAAGAGAGAGAGAAAAAAATCTCTCTCTGGCAAATTTTGAGAAGAAAGCAATTTTCTTGCGATCTGGTTTTAACAAAACTAAACTCGTGTATTTTGCTACCTACTACATAAAATGTAGGATGATTAGAGTTTGGATCCCAGCCAAGTAGTCTAAATATTAATTTCAGTCAGTTCTTAACATTAGTAAACTTAGGTTAAGCACCTGCCTCGATGAAGCACTTGGCTTCTTCAGTTCATTGGATTGAAATATTTAATAAAAACTCGATAACTTTTTGTCGTGAACCGAAAAGTCTTTTTGTACAGAAACGACATCTTATTAAAATGCCGTTTTAGAGTAAAGACCGATCACTGTGTAGAAATAGCATATATATTATATATATTTTTGAAGTTTTCATGTCATGGATTGTTTCTTTTAATAATCAGTGAATGGCAGTTGGAGCCAGTGGTCGTCATGGCAACCGTGCAGCGTGACATGTGGAAGAGGCCACAAGACGCGTGCTCGTACATGCGCTAATCCAGCGCCAAAATGGGACGGAATGGATTGCCCTGGGACAAATATCTCCACAGAGATATGCGCTTTGCACAAATGTGAAGGTAGATGGGTATCTTTATTTGATGATTTTTCTCTAAATTGATTCTGGCTTATTTTGGCGATCCGGTATGTTCCTTGCGTTTCATTTGGGACCGATTTAAACTTTGATTACAGAGGTGACTTTAAGTCTGAAGCATATACACTCGACCTTCATTGATATGGACACAAAAGAGATAGAAGTGCATGAGAGTTTGTATTGGAGGTTTCTGTGAGGGGACGTTCCACTGCAAAGAGCTAGCTATAATGCTTTATAATAAAGGCTCCGCATAACGCGCGCTCTGATTGGCTGAAACAGCGTGCTTTGTTAGAGAACAGAGCACGTGTGACTGTAACTTAGACAAATCCAGTGTAAATGACCTATTTGTCAAGAGAAAACATGGCTCACGGAGAACATTGTTAACAACTGTAGTATAAAAACTGTACGAAAATAACTAGATTTGCTAGGTTCGGACAAAACACATAGCAAAAGCAACAAATTCTCACCCTAGCGAATACTTCGTTAGAAAACAAAGTTTGGTTCGAGAATTCAGCCCAATGCGTGGGAAAATCAGTGAATTCTTTATCATAAAACAAATAAAAAGGCTTTATGTTTTTCCCTACAATTCTTGAGTGCCCCACTCTTTCTAAGTGCTTTGCAACAGAACAGCACAGTCGAGGCTTCTTTATTTGTCATATTATAATATTGTTTTGACCATGATGACAACGACAAGTTTAAAAAAGAGTAATTGAAATTTAAAAGGTAAACAAATTGAGAAGAAATATTTTTTTCGCAGAAATAAATTCAATTTTGCAGAGTGTTTTCTCAGTTTGTTCTTTATTACTGTATTCAGACTCTACAGGAGGGAATCTTCTTCACAACAATAAGACTTATCATAGTCAGAGCACTGGCGAATCCTCTTTGCCACTGGTAGCGACGATTGTGGGGAGCTCGCTTTTGGCTCTGCTATGCTTAAGTGGAATATTATGGTTTGCCTTTAGATATCGTAGCAAGAGTCTGTAAGTATTTGTCTTATTATTTATTCTTATTTATATTATATATTTTTTTATTTGAGTCGATGAGTAATAAAAATAATCTTTGGTTCCGATTCATTAAAAAAGGAACCTAGGTGTGGTTCACTTAAGATACAAATAAGAACGTATGTAGCTTGTAGGTAACTTGCAGGTAAATTGTGTGACGTGTAAACTTGTTGCAACACATTTAGCAGTGCAATACGATTCGGCGACTATTTTGGATCTACCAGGAGCCCATTTCTGGGAGCCTGCAACTCCGATAAAAAGCCAATGCAACGGCATTTTCACAGACCAGTCTATTTTTAGATATTTTCCCCGCGAAATAAGCCAATTCCAGTCTACGTGAGCACGCGTCGGTAAGAATAAAACAATGCAGCCTCACGTTAACACGTGGACACGTCAGCATTGGTCAGTGTTTGTTATTGCAATTGGTCACTGAGGTTCCTGTAGGGATCTGAATTCGAGATGTATTTAAACTAAAAATAGATCGGTCTATGAAAACGACGTGACAGGAATATGGGGTAGTTGCAGGCTCCTAGTGATTGGCTCCCGATTCTACTACTTCCAGTAGCTATTATAGGTTGCTTATGCTTGCCCCCTGAACATCCCACAATAGTCATTTGAAACAATATAATTAAAAATGGCCGCCGTATCGCCGAAAAGGATCACTTAAGGCTGTGTTCTAGACTACATAAAAGTAGTACCAATAAAAGTTACACCCGCATTCGGTATTACTTGCTTAGAGACTATCTTGAAATGCCATCTCACAGCATGTTGTGTAACCTGGCCTGCGCCAAATATATGTAAGCACAACTGGCTTCTTTACAGTTGAACTCGACTTTTAGCATGAAACATACGTTAATTTATTTGACATTAAACTAAGACTAGCAATATCAAGAATACACTGTGAGAGATAGCTCGACAGCTTTGACAGCTAACTAGTGCTAGTTCGAAAATTTACTAAGCTTTAACAGCCAATTAATTTTTAATACCATTGCAAGCCGATCGACTACACTAAATTAGTTTGAATTGTTCCCTGTTAAAATTTCCTTTCCGGCCAGATTCAATTTACGTACTGTTGAAATTGCATTGGACGACTTCCCAGAAGGACTTCAAGAAAATCTCAAATTAAACAGAAAGATTTTTATACTTGTATCCATGTTTTCAGATCCAAAACAGAACTCTTCCAGGATCCGTGGGAAATCCTGTTTGATGACATTTCTTTAAATAGAGTTATTGGAGAAGGCGCTTTTGGGAAAGTATACAGTGGCAGGCTTTTGAAACAAACTATGGAGGCTGGAAAGGCAGGGATTTCTTCGCGGCGTAAGACGGAAAATAAACATCAGGAAATGAAGATGGGCCTGACCGTCGCTGTGAAAATGTTGCAAAGTATGATTTTCTTATGTAGAACGTTAGTGTAGTCCATTATCAATAAACTTCATAGAATTTAATTTAACTACAATTTGAAGGTTTAATAATACTGATATCGTCTGAGAGATACATCGGTTTCTGGAAGCCCTTTAAGAGCGTGACAAAAG
This sequence comes from Platygyra sinensis, assembly GCA_019787425.1. Lineage (NCBI taxonomy): Eukaryota > Metazoa > Cnidaria > Anthozoa > Scleractinia > Merulinidae > Platygyra > Platygyra sinensis. The sequence goes on from JAHPZR010024896.1 coordinate 37,962, forward strand.
GGCGGGAAAATCTGGCAGAAAAGGCATCGGTGTTTCGGTTTTCACTATTAAATCTTATCGGCTCAAACGATCTGCAATCTGCGATCTGCGGGGCAGCAGCATAGTGAATATAACAGCAACTGAAATTCTTTACATGCACATTAATTTAAGCAAAATGAAAAGTCAGAAATAGAGATGAATAGCGTGATAAAATACATTGGAGTAAAATAAATAAAAATTGTGGAATAAAAAATAACAGTTTTTTTTTAATTTTTTTCTTGCGTACTAAAAACTTGCCGCGACAAGTGCTTATTGCTTTTTCTCTATTAGATGGCGCCACAGAAGAACAAATACAAGAATTCTTGGAGGAAATACTGCTTATGAAACAAATTGGCTATCACCCCAACATATTGAATTTATTGGCCTGCTGCACTATGACAAATCCCATGTTCCTTGTGGTGGAGTTCGCTAAGAATGGTGATTTACTTCATTACCTCAGGAAAAGAAGAGAGCAGGTAAAGTGAGATAGTTGATAATCTTACCTCCTTTTTAATTTGGTTAGTAAGATTTAGTTGCTGCTTAGAATGTCTTTCTCTTCGTGACGTAGAGAAAGACCACAAAATCGCATCTAAACCTGTTGCGAGACACTTTAAGGTGATTCCTCAGAAATTAAAGTTACCTATGAATTTTTTTTGAAACTTTCCCTGAATGTTCTCTGCCAAGCACTATTTCAAAGAGCACAATAAAAATGATAGGTCACCACGCTCGCTTAACTGATGTGACGGGCCAATCTTAACCAATTTAAGCCTGTACTCGTGTTAATCACGCGCGTTATTCATCGGTCCAAGTTATATTTTGCGGTAGCTGGAATCATAACTTATTTGGGAGAAAACCTGACAGGTAGCAAGTGCAGAGCATATGGAACAATATCATATTACATTTGTCGAAAAATCACACCATTTAAAACGACGTGGACGTATAGTCGTTGTTTTCGCGGTCATAATTTGCATTCCAGAGTAACGGTTTTTTGCACGCTTTTTTTCTGTCCTACATATTTTTTTTTTTATTTTTTTTTTTAATCGGCACTCTTAATCCTCACGGTATCAACGAACACTTATCATTCAGTATTTTATTCTGTTGTTTTTCACTTTACCATGCAACAACCAATATATAAGCCACACACAACTCACAATTCCTCGATTCGCTCCGAAGAAGGACTAACGCTTGAAACGTCAGCTTTCGAATCTCTTTACGGTGGCCAATCCGCATTATCAACCCAGTTGATAATACCAAATTATCTTGTAATACTCCACACTGACACAGCACCACAGTTTTTTTTCAGAAATTTACCTTCTTTATTAATTTTAATACATTTCATGTGATACTGTCAGTTAGAGATAAAGAGACATGCTCAAAGTAGAAGAGATCGCTTCTAACACCATAGGGCTAACAACTACTTTTTTTTAGATCAAACAAACTTTTGAAGCGACGGGAGAAGCAGCGCCCCAACTCTCAAGACATCAAAACATAGGAGTCATAAATGAAGGGCCCTTATATGAAGTAAGTATTCTCGTTTCATTCGCTTTGCACTCTGTGTTCCATGAAACGGGAGACTGGGGTAATCCGGACTAATGAACTGGACTCATAATTCTCCAGTCCCTCCTTCTAAATGAAATTGTGCTAAACAGTGCCGAATTCAGTGTGTCTTCTCCAGTTGAGTTTTTAGGCATAGTTGTTGGGATTTATCTCCCTAACTGAAAAAAAATTCAGCATTCCAATGAAAGTGTGCACGAAGACTACAGTTAAAAGCTTTTGAGGATAATTTATGGTTAAAAAAGTGTTGTTACTTTTCAGTGCACCAGCAACAAGAACAGATATGCAACATTAGTTGCCAAAACTGATGCTGACAACTTAGATGACGATGATGCTCTCATACCCGCGGACTTAATGACGTTCGCATGGCAGATAGCGAAGGGAATGGTACGAGCTGACTCACGGTTTTCATGCTAAGATCAATCAACATGTTTGCAATAGACCATTTTACAATAATGCAGAAATCCTCGCGCGCTCATTGGCTAATTTTTATTGTGAATAAGCGGACATACGCATGAAGTTATAAGATCAGACAATTTGACAATTTGTTATCGTAAAAAACATACTGATGTCAGTTTTTAATGCATCGTCTGTTCTGTTATTGACAATGAATTTTGTCATTGCATTGTCAAAGTAGTCTGCGGATCCACTCGGCTATCGCCTCGTAGATCCACAGCTACTTTGACAATGTTATGGCGAAATTCATGATCAATTACAGGACACACTCATGAAAAAAAATGACGTCAATTTGTTGATTTTAAGCGGCCTTCACACGGCAAACTTAAGTTGGCAAACTCGTGTTGGAAAACTTCAAAACGTTGGCAAACTCTTTCCTTCACACGGCAAACTCGTGGCAAATAACAAACACGGCAGTTTCCAACATGGCCGCTTTTTAGTGCAGTTTCAATCACGTACAACAGTGAAACAGAAGGTAAGAAGAGAAGATCCAGAAAGCGGTGGAGAATTAGAAAGGTTTTGACAAAACCAAGTTTGTCCTCGCGCTCCTTCGTTTTGTTTTGTTTGTTTTTAGTATCTTTGTAGGCTATAGATGAAACGTCCCGAACAGCCGGACAATTGTGAACCGCTTTGATATGAAATTTAAAAAGTGTTGTCTCGCATCCCCCATTTTGTGAAGTGTCACACAAATAAATCACGTGAATAGAGCTCGTTTTGAATGGTTGAAAATTACCAACACATGTTGGCCAACCGTTCACACGTCATATACGAGTTGACCAACACGAAAAAGTTGGCGAAAAAGTTGGCGAGAATAGAGGCAAGTTCTATTTGTCGCCAAAAGTTTGCCAACTTGTTTGCCGACTGTTTTTGTGCCGTTCACACACATCAACTTGAGTTTGCCAACACGAGTTTGCCAACTTTAGTTTGCCGTGTGAAGGCCGCTTTACAGTTGTCTTCTCATTGACCTGGCCTCTGAATGGCAGCGAGGCTGGAGGTGACCTAGTTTTGATACAGACCACACTGCTTTGTTGTGTAAAGTAGGTGCATTTACATGACGAATGCAGTGATGTCTCTATCAAAGCAAGGACACCTCCAGCCTCGCTTCCATGAGAAGGCCAGGCCACCAAGCAGACAATTGTAAAATGGTCTATTCACAATGTTAAGATTAATACTCTGACGACCTTTTTCACATCTTGCTGTTTTTGCTTTCTAAAAATGTATTTTTTTTATGTGAAAATGGGTTTGATTTACCGTACTCTTGCAATTCCCAAAGTTTGTTTTTCTTATTTTACATAGGAGTTTCTGTCGCGAAAAGGATTCGTACATCGTGACCTAGCAGCGAGAAATGTTCTCGTTTGTGAGGGAAAGCTAGTGAAGGTAGCCGACTTTGGATTGTCACGTAACGTATACGTTGAAAAAATGTACCATTCTACAAAGAACAGAAAATTGCCAATCAAATGGATGTCACCTGAAGCCATTCATGATCAAGTGTTCAACGCAGAGAGTGACGTGTAAGTTTAAAATTCAGATCCCGTGAGAGGAATCGCCGAAGATGTCAGTCGGCGGTTTCAATCAAATACAATATATGGGCCATTTCCCTGTCACTTTGTGCTTCTGTTTTTTAAAACAAGTCCTCGCCTTCAAATGAAAATGAGTTTGATTTACCGATGACAATAAACCTATATGTTAGCAGCAGATTGCATAGCTTAATCAATGGTTCAGCTAGTTTTTCATCCCCTCTGTGGTATTTGCTAATGTCTGTGTTATTTATATCAACAGGTGGGCGTATGGTATTCTACTTTGGGAGATTTTCACAATCGGTGGGTGCCTTTTGCAATATATTTACTGTACAATTTCCTCCCTGGCTAAGAAGGTAGCTAGATAGAGCCCTCACCTGAGATCGTGGCAGTTCATCACTCCATGCTCCACTCGACTGCAATTTAGAGAAGCTATAATCAGTTATATCTAGCTCTTATTAACCGAGAATGAGGTCAGCACAGACCGAACACAAACTGACTAAGCTCAGTTCATATGATGCTTTATTATATGGCTCTGTCTCACAAGGACGGAGAACTACCAAATCTACTAATTTAATTGGCTGAAATGGATATTAACTGCGGTCTAGATTTTCCCATCTAAACCGGCACTAGACCGGTGATGTTTTGAAGTGAAAAAGTTGCAAGCTAAAATGCAAAATCATTGATGTTTTTTTTTCTAAAAATACTTATTTCTGTAAGTGCCAAAGAGCTGATGAGAAAAATAAAGTACAGAGGACGAGGAAACTTTAGAAGAATTAAATTCGGTTCATCGCCGTTCCGGCAAGCAAAATGTCGGATCTTGTTTATGCCATATTATCAACATCTTGCCCGGGTTGTTCAAAGGATGGATAACGCTATCCACCGGTTAAATCACTATCCAGTGGATAGCGTGGTTTGTTTTGTTAACACTTATCCACTGGATAGCGATTTATCCGCTGGATAGCGTTATCCAACCTTTGAACAACTGGGGCCTTATCAACCGAGCTAAGTCAGTCTATACGGGAGAATCTTGACCTCGGTCGTGTGTACAGACCTCAATGCGTTTGGTCTGTACTTACGACCTCGGTCAAGATTCTCCCATACAGACCACCTGCTCGGTTAATAAGAGCTAATTAATGTAACTGATTTGTACATGCTGACCTTTTGCTTCCAAAGAGCAATCAGCTGAACTTAAATCTACTAAAGTTTCTTGCTCTCCTTCCTTTATTTATTTATTTATTTTTTTTTTTTTTTCATCAGGCCTTTTGGCACTTCCATTAGTACTTTTAGATATAAAAAAATCAATGTTTTTGTCTCTTAGTTCGCAACATTTCACCGCAAAATGTGAGCGGTCTAGATGGGAACATCTACACCGTGGGCAATATCGATCTCAGCCAATCAGATTCGCGAATTTGGTAGATCCCAGCCCTTGTGCGACACAGCCGTATTATTAATAGGACTTTATTTATACTTCACTTATCAGGAATATCAGCAATCTAACATGCCTGGCCAGCTGTATCGAAATGGATTTAAAATTTTGAAATACAGTATTTGAAAACTAGAATTATATTAATGGAAGATTATAGCGTTAAATGAAATAGGATTCTTCCTACAATGGGATAGTTTCGAAGTTCCCAAGCCTGCCACTCGAACTGAAGAAAAAGTTGTTACCCGAACTTAATTGCCAGACGCTAACCAGTTGGATAATTACAAGCATGACGGAAAAATTGAAATGGGTGATACTGATCACAAATATAGCTAAGAAAGGGGAGTGAACTTGAGTGGACTTCTGGGCTATAACACTACCAGCGCTCTGAACAACATGCCCTCGCTGCCTCATAAACTGATCTCTCTTTTCTCTGTATCTAGGTGGGACGCCATATCCTACCATAAGTAATCATAAACTTTTTGGAGCTCTTAAATCTGGATACAGAATGGACCAGCCACAGATGTGCTCGGATGAAATGTAAGCTTCCTATTTACCCTTCCCCGTTCGTTTCATGAAATGATAAGTGACACATGCCACTCATTTTCACAGGTATGAATTGATGCGACAGTGTTGGAAAGAAAATGCCGCTGAAAGGCCATCATTCACTGTCATCCAGGAACAACTGGAACGGATGATGTTACACCAATGTCCTTATTTGGATATGGCTGACGTAAAGTATAGTTACGCACCCTGCTATGATGTTGACAGTGACAAAGAAACGGAACTCGAAAGTTCTGCCGTGTAACTTATCGGCACATGCTGATCTGGGTGTAAGATTTTTAGGCATGATGAGAACAGCCTCGTTCCCAGGGTCCTCTCTCTACTTCGAGAAAGTACCCTGGTTATGGCTTGTCACGTGTCTGCTAGATTTTAGCAGATTCCAGAGATGTGATTGAAGGGAGGGGCTGGAGAGTTATAGTTTGTCTTCACTGAGCTCGCCTACTGAGCCCAGTAGGGAGTGGAATTTGTAAAACTCCAGTTGTGGATCGGCAAAACTCACAGCGAAGAAATCGTCACATTCGCTATTAGAGTTCAATGCGTTCAATGCTCGGCTAAAAGGTTAGCTCCACATTTGGCTCAATTTTTTCCATCGACAGTTGGACGGTCTTTGGAATTTGTGGCGGTGAAAAAATTTGGCAAAGAACTTGGAACTGAAAACCACAACAGTAAATGGACCGCGCGGTGAACTTAATTTTATTTTTCATTCGGCGAAATCACAACGTATGTATTTACTCACTCGTTTAGAGTCAAACTCGTCGTATGACCGCCCTCAAAAGTAGTTTTGGATTTGATTTAATTATTCCCATGGACAGTTCGACGGTCATTCCCTTCTCTTGCAGCGAAAAAAATCTACGAAGAATTTGACAACCATTACCAGAAATCCGAGTCACATTGCGTCACGAATACCGCACGTCAATCAAATAGAACTTAAAAAATGGCTTCCCGATGTTTTAAAGAAATGTATGGAATCTAAAACAAAATCTCAATTTTTGCCTGTTTAAATATATTAAACTCTATGTGCCGACCTTTTGCTGATAAATAATATGCAACTGCACTACGAAACGAAGGTTTTTTTTTACTGTTTCGTTTATTCTTCGAGCCGCCAACTAGCACCAAAATAACAAGGATTTACGGTTGTGCTTGCTTACTAGTTTCGTCAAAATCCTTCACCTACCTTGACTTCAAAGCTTTGAGCTGTCCGTGTGTTTCATGCTTCTATCGGTGCCGACCCCTCAAAATGTTCTTCAAATCACGATCGTTTTAAGAGCTTCTGCCTGAGAGACCGGGGAAGACTTGAAAATGAGGGTCGACCGATTTCGCTTAAAATTGGTACACAATCTTGTTATATGGACTTATGAAATATGCCAAAGTTTCAGCTTCAATTAACTTTTTTTAGCCGAGTTCTGGATATCAGCCACTCAGGGGTCCCCAGAGGCTGATTTTCAGTGCAATTTTGGCCACTTTTCAATCTCTCTTTTAGCAACGTACAATTAATTTTAGACAAAAAGAAAACTATCTTTGCAATGCCCTATTCTTAGCCTTTTATGGGTAAACAAATCAACTCATGGGAATTTTTCGTTAGCCAGTGGCTGTTATGTCAACTTGGACCTATTTGAAGCATATGGGAAGCAACCAGGAATGGCCTGTTTTTCAGACCTTATATTTTCTATGCCCATGTTTTATATCGGAAAGTCTTAATATCCCTGCAAAGTTCAGCCCTTGGTTTAGTAATATCAAGAAAAAATACTAAGGTTGAGGCTTTTTTACCAAGAAAAATCTTACAAGAAGATGACTAACCTGGCCACTTCCGGTTAAAGTTTCAACAAAGCGTGGCGGTAAAAATCAGCTGTTTAATTTCGATTAATACCTTTCTTCTTGTAAGTTATGATTTTAGAGACTCTGAAGCTAGATGTAACCGAAAAGACTTGCCATTAAATAGCAAATTTTCATGTGTTTTTTTGGGACCGATCAGATTTTGGTCCGGCAACGGTACGGTTATAAATTACGTGGAAGTAGTCTTGAAAATTTATACGGACAATGGAGCGGCTGTGAACAAGGATACATTGTATACCTAACAACCCATCTCTTGCCGGTTAATAACAATCTATCATGGCATCTTTTTTGCTCTAAACTACAATTTAAGTTTATCATGATAATTGAATAACAAGGCTGTGGCTCCAAGTAATGAAGTGCTAATTAAATCGGGAAATGAGCCAAACTTTGTAGCCCCATTTCGTATTATAATCCACCTATTTGGGACTTCTTTTCTGAAGGAAAACAGCTTAGCAGTCATTCTAAATGCAATCACAACGTTTCTCGCGAGACTGCTTGAAAATCGCTTTGAACCTTTAGGAGATTACAAATACATACAATTGTACCTAATTGCAGTCTCATTCTTCCAGTCTATATGCAAAGTGTCAGACTGTCTGGATAAATTCTCCTACGAAACTGAAATGAAACGAAACTGAGCGCACAAATGTCCTGCAAGATGTGAAGAAACTCGAAGAACAACCACTTTCCATCGCGCAAAAATCCACCATATTTACTTCAGCTTAGCCTCCTGGCAGTTTCACATGTTCTACCGCTGTCTAAGTATCTACAGGCTCAAAAATGCGAAAAACCGCGCGAAATTACGAATGGTAATATATGGGAAGACTTAATTCACTTATTGAATTCCGGCACTGAGAATGTCTCATGTTTTGCTCGATTTCGAAAAGAAAGCCCTTGATTTTAAGCTTCAAGTCACTGATTCCCCGTTATCTTATATACATCAGCAGCACAGTAGACAAGCTGAAATTGCTCTGTCAATATACATCCCATATCCAATTCTGAAGAAATGGCATGAGTTTGTTGGAATCAAAGACGAGAGAGGACATGAGTTGAACTACATTGACCTTCTTAATTTTTGGATTCCTGGTCAATGGTTCAAAATAAGCAAGGACAACGGATCAAGAATCCAAGGAAGATTGAGACGTGAAGCCGGTGCAGTTGTGCCGGAGCGATAAGCGTCGCCATATTAGATTGTTCTAGAGTGTAACATGATATACCGCTGACAATTTTTGGCGGGCTCGAAATGTCCGCGATTTCTGGTAATGAACGTCTGTACGGCAAATAAGCTTGATTAATTAAGCAGCTTATATTTTTCGATCGCCAAAATCATAACAGAGGCATTGAGTATTCGTTTAGAGTTTGATACGTCCAGTGTTTGGCAGAGACAAGCTTTGAATTTGATTGAATTCATCCAGTCGAAAATTTGGTGGTCATTCGATTCTCTTGCGGTGTAAAATTTTGTAAACAAATTGACAACGCGCGATGCAAAATGCATTGGCTTCCGTTTTAAAACTGTTTAGTGGTAAATCCAGTTTTCGGTGAAGAAAGTAGCTCCAAAGTGAATCTTCCCATCGATAATTTCACGGTTATTTAATTCCTTTGGGGTGAAAAACTGATTAAATTAATCCGAAGAAGGTTGCTGACGGTTATTTAAAAAAGCAGTGAAATATAAGCAAAGTTCCCTCTCAATCAACATCTCATAATCATAGAAGTTCAGGTAGAACCGAAGCAGCTGACCAAGCAGGATCTCTGACAAATAACTTGCTTCCTTTTCAAAATAGCCTCCGTATAGCAGCGCAACATTCACCTCCCTAGAGAGTGTTGACAAAATTAAGTTCAGGACCCACCCTCTGTGCGGCTTGGGTTTGCATGCTCAGACACGTGACCAGCCATAACCAGGGTACCTTCTCGAAGTAGAGAGAGGACCCTCGGAACGAGGTTGTGATGAGAAGTCCGCATTTTCTATACACCTTTCTCAGCAGTACAAGCCGATTTACACCGTTGACTTTTGTTTTCGGACTGGACGAATTAAGTGACCCAAATCATTTCATTAGATAAATCACCTAAGTATAGCTGCCCTTTTTTCTTGCCCCTATGGTTATTTGGGGCAGCTAGTACTCATTTATATTTTTGTTGACTTATATTGTTTAATACTATTGTATTATGTTGGGTACAAATAAAGTTGTTGTTGTTGTTGTTGTTAGTAGATACTAAACTTACCTTGTAACTTACCTTTCTACTGGACCTGATATCATTTGATGTCAAATGAGGTCGAATCATAGCCATATATTGGATCCGCCATCTGACACGTCACCACTTTCCAAGGTAGTCAAGAAAATGACGTAATTGATATAAAGCAAAAGGCACATCTGGATAGTATTTTCAGTTCTTCATTTTGTTCCTATTAATCTTCATTTAACTTAGAATTGATCAAAGATCTTAACTCTTATGTAAAGTAACGGCCAATATTTTATTTTCTTCATATTGTTATCGTCTCCAGAAATGATGGCAGAAGACTAATTGAACACTTTCCTTTCTGGGACTTCTGCGGCTTCTGCTTTATAACATTTAAAATTAGCTTACAGATTTAAAAGCAGCGTGGTCGAGTGGTAACGACACTGGGCTGCTTAGCTTGAAACCCAGATGTCGCAGGTTTAAGTCTTGATCTGGCCACTTACATAAGCTTGAATCAGTGTTTCTTGGTAGACCCTAGGTCATGCTTGTAAATAGCCAACTGGTCTGCCTCCGGCTAGCTAGGATTTTTAAGACTAATATGTTTAGTTCGCTTTTTTTTTGTCAATTTGAACTATAGTAAGGTGTAGCTGCTTGCGCATTGGCCATTATAAACAATATTTGAACCTTTTTGAACATTTCAAATACACTGTATGTAGCCACCATCGTCAGGGATAACATAACATTGGCCTCTCAAGAGCAGAAAGTAGCATAAAGCACTGTAGATACTAGTTGTTTGAACTACAAAACCGCATATAAGCTAAGTCATGTAAAGGCAAAGGTTAACTCTTGTTTGAGTATTTTAATCATGCAGTGCGGTCGGGTTGTCAGGGGTGTCATCCCCTTGCAACGCGTCTATGCATTAATAACGCTTAAGTGCAAAACAGTTTCTATTATTGCAGAGTTATATACAGGGACTGCAGCAAAGTTACAAAAACGCACTGTGCGAATTTTGACTCATTCTCATGAGGCCAGCGCTGATGGTTTAATTACATGATTTGGTTGGAAAAAACTAGCTGTTTAACAAAAGTTGCAAACAGCAATGATGGTCTGTAAATCACTAAATGGTCTTTACCAACCCCACCCCCTTCGCTGATCAAAGTTTACCGACCGTGGTGTTATTCCTTTTCATTTGCTTAGAGACTGTCAGGACAAGAAGGACGTTCCACTGCTCTGTATAAACTTGGTGCTGTTTAACGGTTTTCTTTTCAAACTAGGCAAGCACAATCCGGCTGCAGCAATCCTTTCTAACGCATGGAAATAAAATAGTCACTGGGCATTAATTTAAAGCGGGCGTTTTGTTTTACTATAAGTGGCTTTATTATGATTCAACTATTAATTATCTTTTTAAAGAGTTTTCCAGTTGAGTGTCAAAAGTCATTTAGACACTAACTTTAGTCTTGGTTTTGATTTTTCAATGATTTGAGATTGCCTGAGTACCCTTATTGGTAGGTACAGGAAGTGTGGTATGGGTTTTCACACTCAGCTGAAAACTGCTCATTTATAATGCCATATATTAATATGTAATAGAGTCTAAAGATGTGATTAATTGATACTATGAAAAGAGTTTTGTAGTTAAGGCCTGATGTTTTTACGTTGCCTAAATAAAGTTATCTTATCTGTCTCTCTAGCCAGGAGGACCGAGTCATCTTAGTTGGTTGATTTACCTGCCGTAACTCAGGTTAGGTCAACTGAGTCAGCTGATTCATCTGAGTCAGCCGAATCATATGAGTTTCTTTTGTTTCTCAATAGGCCTTTTGCACGACCCAGTCACATGGTACAAAATTAACTATACTGGTGAGCAAATTGCACAGTGGGACTTCCAAAACGATGCACCTGCCTTTGTTTTGGAAGTCCCACTGCGCAACTTGCTCACCAGTATATGTAATTTTGTACCATGTGACCGGGTCGTGCAAAGGGCCTATCCCCAAAAGAGACTTGAATTCCAAACAAAAAAACACCAAAGAGAGAGGTTTGTCCTGAAAGTCTCGGAGCCATGTTTGAATATTGATATATCGCACGTGGCCTGATTTCTTTTATTGGACACCACATATTATCACCTCTGAATCAATATCACTTGAGTGCTTGCAGTGTAGCATGCATTTTACTGGGTCTGGTAAGGTAAAAAACCAGCGCATTTTTGTTGAACTGACTAAATCTGATTAGTTTCCAGCAACTTTTAACCAGTTATAAACCATTTTCAAGTGAAGCCTGGTTTCCATGCTGTCATACTCACGCGACTAGCGGTATAAATTCTACACTAGCCAGTTTCGAATAGACTGAGGCCCCGTCCACACTAATCCGTTTTCAAATCAAAACGGAGCTGTTTTGCTCCGGATACGGTTATCGTCCACACTGCAACGCCGAAAACGATCACCGAAATCGGAGTCATTCGAAAACGTTCTCCAAAGTGGAGCGATTTGAAAACGATGCTGTTTGAAAACGCTGTTTTCTAGTGTGGACAGAGAAAACGATCCTATCTGAAAACGGTGACGTCATCAAAATAGCCACGACCAGGCGCCAGACCACTCGACCATGAGTATCCAAAATTGCGCTAATTTCGAGGACCGATATATTGAAATGCCTCTGCGTCGAGTTTATTTGAGCATGCACACTAAGGGTATATAAGCGTTTTCAAAACGGATACGGCGTTGTAGGCGGTGTGGACGGGCGAAAACGATACGAAAACAATAAGTGTGGACGCAAATCTTTTTGAAAACGGAGCAAAACAGCTCCGTTTTCGTTTGAAAACGGATTAGTGTGAACGGGGCCCGAAAATCGTCCAGCGCAAATAAGCCACCTTCGATAGATTAAAATTCAGCTTGATACTGAGGCCTAGCTAGACGACACAAACAAAAGAAATGAATAAACATGATCATTCAATTTCCTTTGTTTGAGTCCTCTAAGCCTCCCTGCCATACTTAATTTTCACCCATCGAAAGTGGTCTATTGAAGGAGATTCCACAATGGTGAGCTCTAGTAACTGAAATCTGACATGTAAGACTTTGTTGTCACTCAGCGCCTTGTGAATTACACACGCACCGCCATTTATAATCAGTAAATCAGTTATTCGTGAAACGTACAGTGCTCAGTTACTTGGAAGAGTAGTTACACTCCTGGACTAACTGGGCGCTTACCATTCGATCAAAAATTTTGAATTTTTCGAAACGGGGACAAGTGGCACGGAAATTTCCTGGGAAAAGTTCCAGAAAATCCGAAAATTGTTGAATTTCCAAAAAGCGAACCATTCAACCGAAAATTCCGGAAATTCAAGGATGAAAATCAAATGGAACGGAAATTTCCAGGAAATTAAAAATTTCGAAAATTTGGGTATTCCTCACGAGGTCGTCCCTTTTTTTCGGAATTTATGCAAATTCCCAATTTTCTACTCAGCGCTAGCTAGTTCTTTTGGCTGCCATCACAGCGAGTTAGGCATCTCACTCAAGGATGACGGCGACGCGCGTTCGATAAAAGAAACACCAGTACTGTACAACCTTTCTACTTATATGTCAATAAATACTAACTTCAGCTAAATTCGTGAAGAAAGCGTTTTATAAAAATAATGCCCCGTGGTGTACTTGTTTGTTTTGCATAGGTTGGCTGGGAAATGTACAAAGATTTATAACGCGTGCAGAGTCATTGTACGTCTCATTAAACCCCTTGTTTTGGGACGTTTTCGCTGCCGTTGTGGCTTGTGCAAGATACCTGCTGTTGTGGTCTATAAAAAGTCACGATGTCGACTTATCAGTGTTCTGTTTGCTTTTAAACCTAGAAGTCATTGAAAAATTCCAAGCGAGCAATTATCGTCTTCCACACGGGAAAATGGCTGTATTATTTGCCCATGGGGTGATTCTCGACCCGGAATTTTTGGTCGAATGGTAAGCGCCCATTATGTGAGTCGTGCAATGTGTGGCTTTTTCCTCTTCCGAGGTGAAATGTCAGAAATATGCAGCCCAAGGTCGATGCAGATGTCTCTTAGCCTATCCATTCTTAAAGTTGTGAGTGTAAGTATACGTTTTTGTACACGTTCGCAGTAATGAGCCAGTAACTAACAGCGGTTGGCAAAAAATAACCGCAGTATTGCATTAGAGATAAACATGAGCTTTTATTACCTAAACCTGTGCCGCTTTACTCGCTCAGTTCTCTCTGCAATCAGATCATACACGGTATACTGCTATAGAAATAAGACGTTTAGAGAGCTTTGCAGGGAGCTGCTTGAAACAAGTTTTTAACGAGGAATAAAACTTTTTTAAAACAACTGGGCCGGGTTGTTCAAAGCCCGATTAAGCTAACCCAGGGTTAGCGAGAATTTTAATTTCAGTTTTGTAACTTTAAATTTTTGGTTAGGTAATCTGTTTTGTACCAAAAAAAGGAAATGAAAGAACAATACAGTAATTGTGAAGCTCATAAATATGGCATTACCGCCTATAACAATTACAATGGCATGTGACATCTATATAATCCAGGAGTTGTCGGTGTTACAAAATAGTTAACATCACATGCGTTGAAATAAAATTCCTTGGAAAATGATTTAGAGTGTTGTCAGTTTCAATTAAGGACATAAATAGATTGGAAAACATGACAAGTTTTCTTTGTGTGCTTCGCCGGATTTCTTCGGACGACCCAAAGCCATGAAAGCTGACGGGTTTAATGGAATAAAACAACTGCCACTTGAAGCTGTCAAACATTTTGAGGTATAACATTGGTTCCTTCATAAAAAAAAAAGTTGCTTTAAACTTTCTCAACTAACAGTATTGAGTTTTAAGATTTTTTCCACTATGGTCATTGTCGAATTTCATTTATCGTGAAGAACTCAAACAGTAAATTGGTCGACGATAACTGCCATTTTCAATGAGGAAGCGCAGTACAAAGCTATGTTTTAAAGTGAGTTACGGTAACGAATAATAGTAATTAGTAAATTCTCAGCTCCGACTATTGCATTTCTAGCTTTTTGATTGGCTAAAAAACTCCGACTATGAGCCAATAGTAGGAGTTTTACGTCATATAAAAAATAGTGCGCCAAGTTTAAAATATTTCGCTTTGTAAAATTGTGGAAATAAAAATCGGCGGCAAAACCCGGTTTGAGAATTTACGAAAACAATTAATTATTCCATTCGCCCTTGTTGGATATGAAGTGATTATAACCAACTCGCGCTACGCGCTCGTTAGTTATTTTATCACTTCATATCCAACGCGGGCTCATGGAATAATTGTTATTTAGTATATACTAAAACAGTGGATAGTGTTAAACGCGCGCGCTGATTGGCTCATCAAACTCAGAATATCCTGTGCTATTTACCGCCGAGCAACTCTGGAAAAATGGCGTCCCGGTTTGCATCTGTGACAAGTGAAGATCATCCAAATTAATTTTTGTGGTGTATATTATCTCACTGCTTTAGTATATACTAAAACAACTGTTCACCTCAGTATCGGTGGCTAGCGTTGGATATTTACCTCGCCGCTTCACGGCTCGGTAAATGTCCAACGCTAGCCACCTCCACTTCGGTGAATAGTTGTCAACTAACATTCAGAGTATTGATTGTGTCTCAATTTTCACTATTTATGAAATTCTACTGCAAGATAAGTAACAAAATTATAATTGGTAGTTTAAGAATGTGGCTATTCACTTTAGCTTGGTACTTTTCAAAATGGATCTTTGAGCTGCTTTCTAAAATGATACTTCATGTTAATACTTTGCGAAATGTCACTTAATACTCCTTTTAATATCCCTTGATTAAGTGATGGATGTTTCATGAAGCTTTGTGCATGTAGTGTCCATTGTTTTCACTATTATTAATTTGTCGGGCTGATTTTCTTAGGATTTCTTTCGTTAGGCTTGTTTTGTCTGAGAAGACGATAAAGATACCGCAATGAGCCGTCCTTTGGAAACAACAACGGCTGAGAATCGTGCAGAATGCCAAAGTTGTCATCGTGTCCAAACCTCTTACATGTAAATCATCATGTAAGTTACAAAGCAGTACTTTCCATTTGCGTTTCACTGTCAACTACATAAAGGGGTGTGTAACTATAGTGTGCGTCAGCCATATCCAAATACGGGCAATGCTGTAACATCATCCGTTCAAGTTGTTCCTTGATGACAGTGAATGAAGGCCTTTCAGAGGGATTTTCTTTCCAACACTGTCGCATCAGTTCATACCTAAGAAAAAGAGTGGCAGGTGTCAGTTATCAGTTCATTAAAAGAACGGCGTGAGATCACAGAACGGAAGCTTACATTTCATCTGAGCACATTTGTGGTTTTTCCATTCTGTATCCAGATTTAAGAGCCCAGTAAAGTTCGTGAGTACTTATGGTAGGATATGGCGTTCCACCTAGATACAGAGAAAGAAAGAAAGAGAACAAAGAAAAAGATCAGTTTATGGGGCGGAAAAATCAAGAGCATATTGTTTAGGGCGCTGGTAGCGTCGTAATTTGGTGATCGCGAACTCATCTCCGCTCCCCGATTTATGGTAGTGTAGCAGCTCACGTAAGCTTGTAATTGTACTTGTCGCTATCGCAGCAGCTGTTATTGTTTTGTGGTTATGGGGCATTTTTTCTGCTGTTTGTTCTATTGTACTCTCGAAGGGTTGCAAGCCATTCATGTTGAGACCTTACGAGAGCTGCTTCCTCACC
>JAHPZR010024897.1:5000-15000 GCA_019787425.1 Platygyra sinensis
ATACATTTGGTGCAGTCAAGACCATAATGAGTAACATTTCACGAAGAAGACTGCCTTCGCATTCACCACGCGGATGCCGCCACATGTCCAGCTACGGATACTGTGGTGAACTCAGCCTCGGCATATTCTGTTACTGTGTTTTATCGTCACTTCTCAAACTCATTAATTTAATAATTCATCAAGTTAAAACAAAAGAAATCACGACCGTGAGGGTGGTTTGGATATCTGATCTTAATTAGCATAGATTTTTACGATTTTATTTCTCCGTTTTTTACTTACTTTTGGTTTCGATTGAGAAGATATATCAAACACTCAAGACAATGTCTCATCGGCTATCCAAACACCTCGAATTTCGTCAAAAATGCTCAGCTGCGCATCGTATTTTCAACTCTCTTCTCGTTGTTTGGATATCCTGATGAAAACACTGCCACTCGTGTTTGATATATTACTTTCAGAACTGAAACAACATGTAATATTTGTTAACTCTTACTCCTTAAATTATTGTTACTTGCTTGTCTTCGAGACTTCTCAGCAGTTGAAAGGAAAGGCAACATCGTTTGCTGCCTCCCCTTCATGTTGAACAAATCTGCTGCTGCGCCGATACATGCACATTCAAATGACAGTCCGTGTACACGAGCAGACTTTCCTGCTAACAAAGCTCTTGCTTTGAAGATTAAAAGGTACATGTAGTAGCCGCACTGTTTATTAATTATTTTCATCAGTTGGCGTTTATTTATTTCCTCGAAAAGATCAGACCGCGATCTTACTTTGGTGAAACAGAATTGTGTAGTTAATAAAATTTGGACTACGAAAAGTACCCGGCGCAAATGCTTGAAGTAGCCGGTGAATTGCACCGGGCGCCGGCTAAATTTGAAAACCCTGCGACACTGTTTTAGTACATACTACACAAGCTGAATAACTAGCGGCCAAAAGAGTAACTTTACTTGTGACAATGTACCGACAAAAGCCATTTTGTTTTTCTTCGGCTGCTTGGAGGTGAATAGTGCTTGGCTAATCACCTCCAAGCTAGCCAATCAGCGCGCGCAAAAAGTACTATTCACTTGTGTGGTATATACTTATTTCAAATATATAACTCTTTTCCTTCCAGGAATATTTAAGTTTTTAAGATATGCAAATTAGCCATGTGATGATGGTCACACACTCAACCAATTCAAATTTTGACCAAATAATTATGATGAAAAAGGATATCTCAGCCAATTTGAATCAGAAATGTTTGATTCTTTCCAGTAAGATTCTACTTAGTGTGCTCTTCAATACAAGCTTAACAGTTTCGTTACCATGACAATTGCAACATACTGGGTTCCAGACTTTGTCGCCAATATTAAAGGCTTTTCTGAACACCTTTGGTATTCCATTTTCATGTTAATTTCAAATTCTACTAATCAATTGTGCCTGTGAATAATTTTAATCCGATAATCTTTACACCATACGCGAAACAATGTATAATTCTTGAACACAACGACACTAGAACTCAACGAAAACTGTGGTGAACCGCCTTAAGCACGTTTCACCTCTCTCTCTCTTGCGGGGGGTTCCTGAACCCCAAATATACATGGGAAAAATCTCTGACACCCCCCCGTTGACCAGTTTTGCAAATGGTCAACTAACCCTTAATCCTAAACCTAAAGACAAAGTGGTAATGTTCACCACTCCTAAGGCAATACTCAAAACTTAGAACAAATGTCCACTGTTCTCAAAGTTCAATGTTCTAAAGAGTTCACTGTTCTCAGAACTTGAGAATCATTCAATGTTCCCCTTTAAGGGTTCTCTGTTCTTAGATCTTAAGAATCAATGTTCCTAAAGCAACCTATTTTCCATAAGTGCTCTTCTTTCACTATCTCCTCTGCATGCTGCTTCTCGTCTGGGTCGCTCCTCTGCGTCCTCAGCTCCATCTAGGATGTCTGATATGCCTGCTATGCATGCTGCTCCCTGTCTGAGCCGCACCTCTACATGCTCATTTCCAGCAGGCACATTTGGGATACCTGCTGTCAAATCCCCTTGTGAACGAGCCCCAAGTTCAAATGGATACAACCTTTGTAGTGGGCATCTCAACCGAGTGGGTTTCCTTTTCTTGAGTGTGGTTGACTTGACAACTGCTCCACGGACAAGCCCATCCTTGCCTTTGATCAGGCTTTCTACTCGGCCAAGCTTCCGAAATCCACGATGCAGACCATCTTCGTGAACAATAACAAACATCCCCGACAACAACCATTTGACCTTCTGAATCTTTCATTTTGAGCCGGTGCAAATTTCTTAGTTCAAGAAGATATTCGTTCCTCCACCCAATCCAGAACTGATCCTTCAGTCTCTCGAGTAGGGCTACTCTCCCTCTAGCTTCTTCGGCATTCAGTTGGCTGATTTCAATTTCTTCCTGGTCTGGTATAGCCAATAAATGTCTCCCACACAATAAATGGTAAGGGGTCAGGGGCTCTTTGATTTCCCCACTGGATACAAATGTGAGGGGCCTGGAATTAAGTGTTGCCTCTATTTCCACTAGTACTGTTTGGAGTTTCTTACCTTCTGCAGGCACCTCTTCACGCTCTGCACTAATCGTTCAAAGTAGCCACCCTACCAGGGGGCCCTTTCAAGATTGAATGTCCACTTAACTTTTTTATTGGCAAGATGTCTTCCTACTGCAGGTGTATTGAACAGAGCTCTTAACATCTTAGAGTTAGACACAAGTCTTGCCATTGTCTGAATTTAATTCACGATGCAGGCCATGATGCGCAGCAAATCGACAAAAGTTTCGGATAAAGGCCTCCGCTGTCAAATCAGGAACAGTGTCGAGGTGTACAGCTCTGGAGACTGCACAAGAATATACTGAGATGTAAGCCTTACGCATTTCACCGTTCTCCTTTACATAGAGAGGGCCTGTGTTGTCCACACCTGTAAAGGTGAATGGTTGCTCCTTTCTGATCCTGAAAGATGGCAAGGAAGGCGCTGTAGGTGGACTGTAGGGCTTTCCTTGCTAGATGGCGACAAATTGTGAATTCATGCAAAAGTTTCTTTACAACTTGTGTTCCCCTAACAATCCAGAATCTTGAGCGCAATTCAGTCAGTGTCTCTTTAACACCATTATGGTGGACTCTTTCTGACAAGCTCTTACGATCAAACCCCAAAGATACATGGGAAAAAATCTCGACAGTGCCTGACATGCATGATCCAGCAAAGCATATCATTAAACATGTTAGCTGGAGTTTGTGGTCTCCGTTAAACAGTTTTTGAACTGAAAATCACGAACATATTGAAATCAAGCTGGTGGGGACTGGAGGAGTGAGTTTCATGGAGAACAAAATTTTTATAGCAATCACACGTGTTTCCTGTAGAACTATTCACCTACCAAGTTTCAAGGGTCTGCAATAGAAATTGGCCAGATAGCTCTATTTATATATACTGATACAATATTGGGTTGAGTGTATGATGTCATCAGTCAACTCACTTGCATATTTAACACATTTTCAAATTTAATTTAGACTAAAGTAAGTCTGTTTTTGTTCTGAAATCCTCCAACAGGCGCAGAGCTCAGTGGATATTAATCAAATTAGAGAAAGGAGAAGGGAATGGCTCTAGAAACACTAGGAAAGGAAAGAGACTGTTCTCAGCCTTATCCCTGTACAGGCTATCATAAAGTAGTATCAAGCTCTACTTGATGTGGCAAGGGTAAGACAATTATTTTTTTGCAAAATTCATTGTTGTTCTTACACAGCTCGGCAAGCAAAAACACGAACCCATATGGGGGCCCCACAAGTCCATAGCTGTCCTTAAAGGCTCTTATCAGCATTGGCTCAAGTCAAACCACACCTTAATTACATTTAGACACATCTGAAAAAAAATATTTATTTTAATTAATTTTATAATATGTAAATCACAGATTGTGGATGGATGTATAACTAATGATGGAGATGCATTCCTGTATGGAGCTAGAACTGTCTACAGAGATCTTTGTATCAGTGGAAGGTAAGATACCTTGTACCCATTGTCAGTGCTGCCTTATTAGATATCACGTTATTAGGGATACTTTACCATTTACATGGGAAACTGGAAATCAATGGTTCGCGCCATTCTGTTTGGGAAGCTTCAGAAAATATGGGCTGTGATATGAGGTGATGCTATTGTTTCTGCTCTTTTAAGTCTCTCTAGCATGATGTGGATATATTTTATAGTGATTCCCACTGCCCGCAACTTTGCATTTATTGTTTATATGTTATGCCTGAAATTTCCAACTGGATGACCAGTTTTTTGTAAATGGTAAGCATCCCTATATTAACCTGATACATACTTAAGGCTCGCCGCACACTAGCCGACGTTTTTTGGTTCGTAGAACTGCAGATTTTTTGTTGGGGTCAAATCGGGTTAAAATTTGTTGGGGACATCAGCTTGCCGCGCACTAGACTAGCCAATTTTTGTGGGGACTAACCGCCGTTTAGTCTTGGGGCCAAGTCTATCTCTGCCATGCTTGAAAGAGGCTTGTTCACGTGACTCTAATGACAAATCTATTGGCCAAGATACACGCGAGCCCCCGACAAATTGTCTTGGTCCACCGCACACAAGCCGACAAGGCCCGCACAAGAGTTTTGAGATCTAGCACTGTCAGATTATCGCCCAACAAGCCCGATTGTTGTTCGCAGACTTGTCTGATTCTCCACCGCACACTAAGCCGTGACAAGTGAAGATTTTTTTGTCGGCCGACCAAAAATCAGCTAGTGTGCGGCGCCTTTTACCAGGCTAGGAGTGGGTTAACTTTTAATAATGGCTGCTGCTAGTTTTTTTTTATTATGCCTTTGTTATGTGTGAAAAGAGAATTGCACATGTTACGAGTAAACCATCTTTAAAATTTATACAATGTTTTGTTGTTTGTATTTTCTCGTGTTTTAGGATGCATCAGTTGAGTGTTACAAAATGGAAGAGATTGAGACCAAGCTAAGTATGTACCATAAAATCCCACATTAAGGCCCCCTGTTTATTACCCCCCACACCCTCAAGGCTATAAGCCCATCTAATATATAAGTGCGCTCCTTTTGCACTTCTTTAGGGTTATAATAAGTTAGAACCTCTAAATGTAATGGTACATGTATGTAAGTAAATTAATTTGTGTTTCTCAGAGAAAGTTTTAATCTCATTCCAAAACATTTTGTTTTTCCACTTATGTCCTCCCCTCCCCCCCCCCCCCCCCCCCCCCCCCCCCCTGGATATAAGCCCCCATTTATAAACCCACTCAAATCCCTACAAAAAGCCCAGGGCTTTAAGAGGGATTTTACAGTATTACAGCAATTAACTGGATCATATCATCACATCACAAATTTGGTTTTGAAGTATTAATATATTAATATTCTTCAACTCTAAAGGATGTACATGTACTTGGGTATCCCTTTTTTCAGATCTCACAGGCAAGCTGCTTGCCTGTGAGATCTGAAAAAAGGGATACCCAAGTACATGTACATCCTTTTAGAGTTTGCAGAATATTAAATATATTAATACTTCAAAAACCAAGATTTGTGATGTGATGATGAATATGATGCCAGGTAATTGCTGTAATACTGTTAACCATCGCCTTCTTTAAAGCCCTGGGCTTTTTGTAGGGGATTTGAGTGCTGTGTTCTGGGTTTATAAATGGGGGGCTTATATCCAGGGGACGGGGGGGGGGGGGGGGGGGGGGGGGAGGGGAGGACAATCAGTAGGAAAACACAAATGTTTTTGGAATGAGATTAAAAAATAAACTTTCTCTCGAGAAACCGAATTAATTTACTTACATACAGGTACCATTACATTTAGAGGTTCTAACTTATTATAACCCTAAAGACGTGCTAAAAGGAGCGCACTTATATATTAGATGGGCGTATAGCCTTGAGGGGGTGGGGGGGTACTAACCAGGGGGCCTTAATGTGGGATTTTATAGGTACATAACTTAGCCTTGGTCTCAATCCTCTTCCCTTTCGTAACACTACAACTGATGCATCCTAAAACCACGAGAAAATACAAACAACAAAACATTGTAATTTTTAAAGATGGTTTACGCGTAACATTGCGCAATTCTCTTTTCACCCATAACAAAAGGCAATAATATAAAAAAAACTACGGCAGCAGCCATTATTAAACAGTTAACCCACTCCTACCTGGTAAAAGGCAACGGCCCGCACACTAGCTGATTTTTTGGTCGGCCGACAAAAAATTCTTTCACTTGTCACGGCTTAGTGTGCGGTCCGCCGATGAATCAGACAAGTCTGCGAACACAATACGGGCTTGTTGGGCGATATATCCTGACAGTGCTAGATCTCAACAACGTCCTGTGCGGGCCTTGTCGGCTTGTGTGCGGGGGACCAAGACAATTCTGTCGGGGGCTCGCGTGTATCTGGGCCCAATAGGATTGATGGTCATTTAGAGTGCACGTGAACAAGCCTCTTTTCAAGCATGGCAGAGATAGGACTTGGCCCCAAGACTAAACTGGTCGGTTAGTCCCACACACAAAATTGGCTAGGTCTAGTGCGCGGCAAGCTGATGTCGTGTCCCAACAAATTTTAACCCGAATTTGACCCCAACAAAAAATCTGCAGTTCTACGAACGCAAAAAAACCCTCAGGGGTCGGCCTAGTGTGCCCGGCAGCCCTTAAGTATGTATCCGGTTTAATATAGGGATGCTTACGCATTTACAAAAAAACTGGGTTCATCCGAGTTGGAAATTTCAGGCATAACCATGATGAAACAATAAAATGCAAAGGTGGCGGGGCAGTGGGTAATCACTTATAAATAATATTCCACATCATAGCTAGTCGAGACTTATAAAAGAGCAGAAACAATAGCATCACCTCATATCACAGCCCCATATTTTCTGAAGCTTCCCCAAACAAGAATGGCGCGAACCATTGGATTTCCAGTGTTCCCATGTTAATGGTTAAAAGTATCCCTAATAACGTGATATCTCATCAGGGCAAGCACTGGGGACAATGGGTACAAAGGTATCTTACCTTCCACTGATACAAAGAGATCTCTGTAGGACAGTTTATTCTATGCTTCCATACAGGAATGCAATCTCCATCATTAGGTATACATCCCTCCACAATCTGTGATTTACATATTATAAAATTAATTAAAACTAAATATTTCTTTTGCAGATGTGTCTAAATGTAATTAAGGTGTGGTTTGACTGGAGCCAATGCTGGATAAGTAACGCCGTTAAGGACAGCTATGGACTTGTGGGGCCCCCATATGGGTTCGTGTTTTTTGCTTGCCGAGCTGTGTGAACACCAACAATGAATTTTGCAAATAAATAATCTGGTCTTTACTCCTTGCCCACATCAAGTTAGAGCTTGATACTACTTTATGATAGCCTGTACAGGGAATAAGGCTGATGAACAGTCTCTTTCTCTTTCCTCGGTGTTTTTTCTAGAGCCTTCCCCTTCTCCTTTCTCTAATTTGATTAATATCCACTGAGCTCTGCGCGCTGTGGAGGATTTTTCATAGGAACAAAAACAGACTTCTTCTAGTCTAAATTAAATTTGAAAATGTGGTCTAACACCGTTATCGCAAGTTGAGTTTGGACTGATGACATCATCACACTCAACCCAATATTGTATCAAGTATATATAAATGATGAGCTATCTTGGCCAATTTCTATTGCAGACCCTTGGAAACATTGGTAGGTGAATGAGTTCTACAGGAAACACGCGTGTTGTATTGCTATAAAAAGGTTTTGTTCCCATGAAACTCTACTCCTCCCAGTCCCCACCAGCTTGATTTTCAATATGTGTCGTGTTTTCAGTTCAAAAACTGTTTAACCGGAGGACCACAAACGTCCAGCTAACATGTTTAAAGATATGCTTGCTGGATCATGCATGCTCAGGCACTGTCAAGAGATTTTTTCCCATGTAGCCATTTGGGGTGTGATCGTAAGGAGCTTGTCAGAAAGAGTCCACCTCTAGATGGTGGTTAAAGACACCACTGATCCTGAATTGCGCTCAAGATTCTGGATTGTTAGGGGAAACACAAGTTGTAAAGAAACTTTTGCATGAATTCACAATTTGTCGCCATCTACAAGGAAAGCCCTACAGTCCACCTACAGCGCCTTCCTTGCCATCTTTCAGGATCAGAAAGGAGCAACCATTCACCTTTACAGGTGTGGACAACACAGGCCCTCTCTATGTAAAGGAGAACGGTGAAATGCGTAAGGCTTACATCTCAGTATATTCTTGTGCAGTCTCCAGAGCTGTACACCTCGACACTGTTCCTGATTTGACAGCGGAGGCCTTTATCCGAAACTTTTGTTCGATTTGCTGCGCATCATGGCCTGCATCGTGAATTAAATTCAGACAATGGCAAGACTTGTGTCTAACTCTAAGATGTTAAGAGCTCTGTTCAATACACCTGCAGTAGGAAGACATCTTGCCAATAAAAAAGTTAAGTGGACATTCAATCTTGAAAGGGCCCCCTGGTAGGGTGGCTACTTTGAACGATTAGTGCAGAGCGTGAAGAGGTGCCTGCAGAAGGTAAGAAACTCCAAACAGTACTAGTGGAAATAGAGGCAACACTTAATTCCAGGCCCCTCACATTTGTATCCAGTGGGGAAATCAAAGAGCCCCTGACCCCTTACCATTTATGTGTGGGAGACATTTATTGGCTATACCAGACCAGGAAGAAATTGAAATCAGCCAACTGAATGCCGAAGAAGCTAGAGGGAGAGTAGCCCTACTCGAGAGACTGAAGGATCAGTTCTGGATTGGGTGGAGGAACGAATATCTTCTTGAACTAAGAAATTTGCACCGGCTCAAAATGAAAGATTCAGAAGGTCAAATGGTTTGTTGTCGGGGATGTTTGTTATTGTTCACGAAGATGGTCTGCATCGTGGATTTCGGAAGCTTGGCCGAGTAGAAAGCCTGATCAAAGGCAAGGATGGGCTTGTCCGTGGAGCAGTTGTCAAGTCAACCACACTCAAGAAAAGGAAACCCACTCGGTTGAGATGCCCACTACAAAGGTTGTATCCATTTGAACTTGGGGCTCGTTCACAAGGGGATTTGACAGCAGGTATCCCAAATGTGCCTGCTGGAAATGAGCATGTAGAGGTGCGGCTCAGACAGGGAGCAGCATGCATAGCAGGCATATCAGACATCCTAGATGGAGCTGAGGACGCAGAGGAGCGACCCAGACGAGAAGCAGCATGCAGAGGAGATAGTGAAAGAAGAGCACTTATGGAAAATAGGTTGCTTTAGGAACATTGATTCTTAAGATCTAAGAACAGAGAACCCTTAAAGGGGAACATTGAATGATTCTCAAGTTCTGAGAACAGTGAACTCTTTAGAACATTGAACTTTGAGAACAGTGGACATTTGTTCTAAGTTTTGAGTATTGCCTTAGGAGTGGTGAACATTACCACTTTGTTCTTTAGGTTTAGGATTAAGGGTTAGTTGACCATTTGCAAAACTGGTCAACGGGGGGGTGTCAGAGATTTTTCCCATGTATATTTGGGGTTCAGGAACCCCCCGCAAGAGAGAGAGAGGTGAAACGTGCTTAAGGCGGTTCACCACAGTTTTCGTTGAGTTCTAGTGTCGTTGTGTTCAAGAATTATACATTGTTTCGCGTATGGTGTAAAGATTATCGGATTAAAATTATTCACAGGCACAATTGATTAGTAGAATTTGAAATTAACATGAAAATGGAATACCAAAGGTGTTCAGAAAAGCCTTTAATATTGGCGACAAAGTCTGGAACCCAGTATGTTGCAATTGTCATGGTAACGAAACTGTTAAGCTTGTATTGAAGAGCACACTAAGTAGAATCTTACTGGAAAGAATCAAACATTTCTGATTCAAATTGGCTGAGATATCCTTTTTCATCATAATTATTTGGTCAAAATTTGAATTGGTTGAGTGTGTGACCATCATCACATGGCTAATTTGCATATCTTAAAAACTTAAATATTCCTGGAAGGAAAAGAGTTATATATTTGAAATAAGTATATACCACACAAGTGAATAGTACTTTTTGCGCGC
>JAHPZR010024897.1:20000-39836 GCA_019787425.1 Platygyra sinensis
ACTGGCTTTCGAACAACCCGGCCCAGGCTTTTTTTTCATGTCACAATGCTGACATATATGGTTATTTAGGTGACTCTTGGTAATAGCAGTGTGCAACAAATAAGCTTGATTATTTTTCAATGCAGCACATTATATCACACAGAGTTTGTCTTTTTTTGACCATTTATTCATCTATATCCCAGAAAAAATGTCTTAAAATACCCTACATTTTTTTTATCCTTTAAAGGGAACATAATTTGGACTTATGCTGTTGGGCCTGTCATGCCTCTCTCTGTAAAATTTATTTCATTTGCCAAAAAAAGTAGCCATAGATTTCTGCTAATTTTTTTCTCAGGTATTGAGGATACTGCTCTCATTGACATTATTAATATAAAATGAAAAAAATGTAAGTCACCATGCTTGCTTAAGAGAAAACGAGCATTCATTTTGCTGTCAAGCTTAGCCTGAGGAAAATCTCTTAAGCTCTGGCCAAACAGACTCCCAAATAGTCACAAGTACCTGTAAGTTGAAAAACCATAGAGATTTGCATTGGGTGACAGAACGGACTTGCAAGTTTCCTCACATGTCCACACAAGTTACAACAAAACCCATTTCAAGGCTGCATATCTTGCATTACATTGATTAATAGGTTGCTATAACAACAAATGGATGTCATGCAACCTGTGATGGCTTGGGTTGGGTGACCAAACTGTAAAGAGCTTGCATCGACTTGCACAAAGTTTGATCTTGACCAAAGTGAGCGCAAGCCAACACAAGTGCATGCAAGGCCTGGCCAAACAGAGTCACAAGTAAAATCAAGTCTACTTGCACATCTATTTGGCCAAGGCTTTACATTATGTATGTGCACGCACTCATTTGTTCCCGGAATAACACGGAAATCATACGCAGTAGGTTTGCGCAGTGCAATAGTCGTGCTAGTCCAGTCCCTGAACTCTCCTTTCTTCCCACCCCATACAGGGGCTGAACCCGGGCGGGCGAAAGAAGAGTCCAGGATAACTTGCATGCGCATGCTCAGAATCAACCAGTCAAAAATTACAAGGTCCCAACCACACTGCTCATGTCAATGTGTCGTGCAATACCTTTTTTAGCTCACGCTCTGAAAGAAGACGTTTTCCTTGACGTTGATATTGTCGTAAAAAACATAAAAACGTAAAAATCGAAATACGGTTTATCGTGGTCTGTACTCTTTTCAACGAGTACGCATCATTACTCTTTTCCCAAACATTTTTTTTTGTATTGTACGCATACAAGTAGCTCATTTGCATATTGTGATAAAAAACAAATCGAATGTGTTTTAGTGTGGCACTGGTGAAATTCCACTGATTTGGGATTAATTGACATGTTTTTAATCAATCTGAATGCAAAAATTGTTGCTTGTATATTATCATTCAGAAAATCGCGCCACAAGCCAAATCTGGAAAATACTTCCAAATATGGTTTTTCCCCAGATTTGGGGGAAAAAAGGCGGCGTTCTGAACATGCGCATGCAAGTTATCCTGGACTCTTCTTTCGCCCGCCCGGGTTCAGCACCTATATGGGGCGGGAAGAAAGGAGAGTTCAGGGACTGGACTATAGTCGTGCACGCGCGCTTGCATTCGCGCTCTTCCCCCGGCCAGCCGCTCATGAGTCAATCAACCTCTTCTAGCTAGAGCTGCATGTTCAAGGTGCCAATCAGCTGTTCGCATCGTTATATCGCAATAAATAAACAATAAACAGAAGTTTCGATGTAAATCAAACGTAAAACAGAATGACTTTACCTCTCTCACCCAGGCCGCGAAGTGAGATCGACCAACCCGAGCTCCCGAACCAGCCTTTGCGGAATTCTTTCCCTTCCAGAACTGCCCACCATTTCTTGCCTGAACCCTCTTGGCGATCGCGTTCCATTTCAATTCAGGGGGTTCACCATCCACGACAAATACCAGCTTCACTCCAAGCCGCGTCAAGTGAAGCAAGCGAAAGAAGAGGTTTCTAAGATGAGGTTTACTCACGTTGTGTTTGAGACCTTTTGCGCATTGCGCTTCGCATACCCATCCACTTAAATCAACACATAACGTCTTGTTGCTCAGGGCAGAGAGGTTCTCCTTTCTCTTAACTGGCTCCAGAATACTCCATAGATGATTTACACCCATCTCAAATCTTTATACTTCTGCGATGAAGAGCACATTCAACCTCCCGCCATTTTAACGTAAATACATTAGAGTCCAGGCTTTCCCGTTTGATCACATTTCACATACAACACTTTAGTGCGTTGCGTGACAAATTAAGAACGTGACAAAAGGAGGCCCAGAACAAGAATTCGGAACACAAATTTGCGATATTACTTTAGACAAAGCAATTTTTTTTTTCTACTAAGCTAGAACAATGCTAATACTACTATACAATACAATTACTTACAGAAGCTTTGATGATCTTGGATTATCCTGATTATGACAAGGGCATAGCTGGGGGGGGGGGGGGGGTGCTGAGGTGCAAACAACCTTCAACAGGTGGTGAAAACAACACAGCAACCTTGTGAGTACCCTCCCTTTGACACAGTGTGATGTGAACCCCCCTTTCAAAAATCCTGGCTATGCCCCTATATGGATGAATCCAGGGAATATCAATACCTAAACCAGGATAACTTTTTGGAAATCTGAAGGTATTGAGGGTGTCGAGGGTGGGATGCTGTACTTAACATAAATTGGAATTTCTAAGGCATGGGAGGTGGGGGGGGGGGGGGTGCAGAGGGGGAAGAATTTTAGATCTTGGCTTTCCAGAGGGAAGGCACCGAGTGTGAAACCCCATGTATTTACCCCTTGATTGTTTCATTTTTTTGTTCTTCAATTGCACCAAGGAGGAGATTAATGCTTGTATGTGGAGTAAAGTTTCTTTTCTTTAATACCTCAAGATTACACAGCACTCTGACAAATTATGATGAGCTTTAGTAGCTCATCCAAGCAACCACAGTATTTATATTTACCTGGAAGATTCAAGTAAAAATATTGGCATTACCAGAAGTTAATTATTACATTCATAATGTAATGAACAAAACTAGTAATTTTTATCACTACAACAGTTTGTAGTGATAAAAATACTATTTCATTTCAAGAAACACAAGAACAAACAAAACAAAGATGCTTTTGACATCAAATGTTTACTCTATAAAGTATATCTCTATAATTATCATTTCATTACAAAAATAACTTCATTATCAAGATTCTTTGACATCACTTACACAAAGTTTACATTTCTTCTCCATTTTTGTATTCTGATAACTCAACATTAATTTTGTGTTGTGTTGAATGTTTAAATTTATGTAGTAAAAGAGATTACAGAAAATATATATATTAATATTATCGCACTGGTTTGAAAAGTGACTTGAACCCCGCAAAAACAAAGCTAAACATTTAAGGCTGGTTTCACTAGCAACGAAGTCCAAGTCAGAGTTGGGAGTTCAAGTCTTAAGAGAATTTAAGAGTCATAGCTGGAGTCATAAGCTTGATGAAATCAGAGACAGAAGAATCAGAGCTTTTCCATTTCTTCCGATTATGCCACTTATGATCCAGTGAAAACTAAATTGTTCGGAGTAGGAAGCAGTGGTGGAAGAACCAATCAATCGCAAGGCCTGGAATCAAACACTGTGATTGGTTTGTTTTTCCACTACTGCTTTCCCTGGATTGTAAGAAAGAGAGTCTTATAAAGTGAAACACATGCTCTGCTTCCAACTCCCTTGGTTTGATTTTCACAAGATTGTTAGTATCACTTTTTCGCTTTTGATTATGACTCACACTATGACTCCGTAGCTACTGAAAACCAATAAAACCTTCACAAATTATGTACTTTGTAATTTGCTAATATTTTTCTGCCTCTGCAGTGAGAAAGAGTAATCTGAGTGACTTGTCACTACCTAAAACAATAATATCATTGTTTTCTTCCTAATCCCCAGCTTTCAAGTTTATTCAGTGACAATTGCAACTTCATGACTTGAACATTTAGGTCACTTTTCTAAATCTTTGTACTTGTCGATCAGTAAACTCTATCTGTTCTCTACTAACACTGAAATTGCGGCCCATCTCAATTTTGGGTTTATAAGCTGTGAGAAAAACTTACAAAGTTCTCTTGGTATACTGTTTGATGAAATCCTTAACATAAAACCTTGCTCTAATGTCTTCAGCTTCTGAATGATCTCGGCTTTGAAGAGCTAATAATGGCAACCCCCCCAGTAGAAACAGTGCCAACCCTTGGACGATTGTGCTCACAGCATGATATTCCATCAGCGACATCACAAATAGGAATATTACCACCAGGTAACACCCCAGGGCCATAACCTTCAAGAACTTTGCCAACATAATGCGCTTGAAAGGCATAATTTGATGGGAGGAAGCAAGGAAGATATCCAGTGGAATGCTAGGGACACCGTAATCATCTACCGTCACAAGTA
The DNA here is from genome assembly GCA_019787425.1 of Platygyra sinensis. NCBI lineage: Eukaryota > Metazoa > Cnidaria > Anthozoa > Scleractinia > Merulinidae > Platygyra > Platygyra sinensis. Next base: position 24,421 of record JAHPZR010024897.1, read on the forward strand.
AGTTCGCTGACTTGGACCTCTGAAGGGAGGAAAGGGACGATGACCTCCTCTCGCTAATCGGCCCACTAAATGATTCTCTGATGCTTGCTTCTGTTCTAGCCTCCTCGTCAAATTTTTCACACTCTTCAAAGACAAGGGTCTTCAAGTGTGTAAACTGGGCGTAATATTTGTTTGTAGCTCTCAGCATGTATGCAATTACCCATAACCCGAGAACAATGTGCGGAAGGTAAACATCAATATAGAACAGCAGGCCCATGGTTGTAAAACCAGCAACACTTCCAAGAAACATGAGGTTCACGGTCAAGGTGACAACCAGCATGATGTACGAGGCTTCAACGCACATGCAAAATACAATGAACAAGATATACAAGATGGGAAAAGATGTGATCTTTACAAAGGACGGAATGGTCTGACAGCACTGTGATTCAAATTCAATTCTGAACAACATCTTCCAGATACGAAAGGCCACATAAGTAACTGGGATGATGTAAAGAATAAAAGCCGTAGTTATGGTGACCGCCCATATTGGGAACACTAATAGCAACCAAACTGTCTTGCAAATTTTTGAGCATAGTTCACATCTACTTTCTGTCTCTTCCGACTCAGCATTGAAGCTTGGGTCGAAGGGTTCATCAAAGACGTTTAAGCCGCAAAGCTTCTGTAATGGATAGGTCACAACCAGGAACACAAACTTCCAAAACTGCCACATGAGTAGGCAATTAAGATGAAAAACAATGTTCTCGTAAATCAGTTGGAAGCCACGTTTGTCTGATGAGCTGATGATCTCGTCTGGCTTTTTAAAGCCAAGAAATGAGCGCTCATCTCTCCTTCCAGCAAGCCGTCTTGCCAAGTCTGACAACGTTCTAGGGATTGCAATTGCAATGCAGATTAGAAGAATGCAAAAGCAATAGGCTGCACTCAATACAAACTGACTGCTCTTCTCCAGCAACGTGATGAAAGCATCTCCAACACCAAGCAATTTTCCAGTTGAAATTCCCACTTCTCCTTTTTTCAAATAGGCATAAATAAAGCCTTGAAGAGGAGGGAGACAACTTAGTAAGATAACAAAGAGACAACGGCTCAATCTTGAGAAGAACACTGACTCAGTCCGTGTTCGCAGCACATCTAATAATCCGCCATCCAGAGCAAATAACAGTGGGCGTGTATATAGAGCCATCATGTCCACAGATGATGCGTCAGCCTCTGGATTTTCAGATTCTCTTCTAGCAAGTGTGGCCCTTGGTCTTAATCTAGGTCCTTTTTTGAATTCTTTGGGAAGGTACTTGAATAAAAGAGGTGCAAAAAGACCAAATCCAAATGAGGATGCCCAGAGAAATCTGATCGCAATTTGAATCCACTGGTTGTTCTCAATGGATTCATCGCAAACGAAAGAGTTGTTCTTTTGTTCACAACAGCGATAACCCCCGTCTCTGTCATTACCATCCTCGTTTATGTCTACAGTTCTGACACAGAAATCTCCTTCAGAACCTGTTACACTGTCTATAACAGAGGAGGCAATCATCCCATTCAAACAGTTTTTCGAAATGTTTACAAAGCAGCTTCGTGGTTTCGCATTTATGCTCAGGTCTACGCTAAAAGCGTCCCTTTGCAAGGTAGTCAGAGAAAGGATGTCAAAATCGTACGGGAGGGTAGCGAGAAATCGACCTCGCTTATTTCGCAACCAGGCCCACTTCTGCTTGATTTGCAGTTCAACGGAAGACTTGTTCTTTCCTTCATTTTGCGCAGGAGCTGTGGAATTTCCAACGGTGACGAAAACGAAAACAGCCAACGCATTTTCGTAGATTATCAGTTCTTTCAGTTTGCCTGCCTCCTTTTTGTTAAGGACCAAAGAGCACTTCAAAATATTGCACTTCGTTCCGTTTCGAACGCCATGTGATGTCGAATTTTGAGTCGAAGGAGTCCTCGCGGTTTCTCTTACATGTATGAGACCACATCTCACTAAAGAAGCGTTTAAAATACAAAAGGAAACAGTGACTGCAAGCAAAAAACTTAAGCAATAACTTGTCCCAGGCATAACTGACTTGGCTGTACAGTCGTCACTCTCAACGAGTAGTGAACAAGCAAGAGGCTCTGCATGTGCGCGTGCAGTAGTCATGCGACCCCCGCACTTTCGTCATAGGTGCGCAAGGCGTACGAACAAGTCGGGAAGGTTCCTTTGTGACGATTCGAGGTAGCATACATACAGTAGAAGGGTGTGACGCAACATGGAGGAAAACGTAACTCCTGAGCCGTCGACGTCGCCAAGATCTTTACACGCAAGAATTGGAACGCCAGTTCGATTCATCAACCGGTCGAGAAGCCGTGTAAAAGTATTATGGTTAAATTACCAGGGAGAACAAGTTCTGTATTCAACTCTTGAACCATCACACGGTCGTTACGATGTGAATACTTACGTGACACACCCGTGGATAGCACTCGAGGAATCAACGAATGCTGTTATGCTTTTGAATTTCAGAAAAATTTACTTTCCCGTAGCACCTGAAGTTCGACGCATAGAGAATGAAAATCGCGATGTATATGTCAGAAGCGAAGTTGTTATCACACCCAACGGTAAGGCAATAAGCGATTTATAATCCTGTGACAGGCCCAGGTATTAATCCAGACCGGTCATATCGACTGTGTTCACTCTTAAATCGTGGATGTGACTTCACTCGTGGTTTTATTTGTGGAAACACCAGTACATTGGCGTAACTCCTTACTTTTTTATTACAATTGGTCTAAGAAATAACCTTCACGATTGTTGTCACTTTGATACCGGTTAAGTACATCCCGAGAAATTATTTCGACTTCCGATGGGTGCAGTACTAGTAAGAATCAAATTTACTTTGACAACTAAATCACCCGTAGATGACTTGAAGCAGGGTGGACCTGAAGGCCCTGCCAACTCAATTTTTATACGTTTTGTATTGAACGCAATCAGGATATTTCAAAAATAAATAATGAAAGATATACATGTTTTGAAAACTGAAAGATAAAATTGCCTTTGACAATACCCCCCCCCCCCCCCCCCAGACTGACATGTCGTTAGCAAATGCCCAGACTGGAGGGCTGGAGACTTGGATTTGTCAGATTCATTACCCTCATTGCATGGAAGATCCTGAGAAACCTTTCAGGTAACCAGGGTGCCTTAAAACTAAAAACTAGTTTAATATGTTATTTACAGCTGATTTTTTTTTCCAACTTCCTTTTAGTGCCATACACCCTTCAGGAGTGCTGTAAAGACCTTCTAAAGAAGATTGTTCTGCCACAGAACATCACTCAACTTCCTCTTCCACAAACCATCATCAGACAAATTGCACAGTCAGTGTGATTGACAATTCTCAGCCTTCACTGTTAAATGATAATATATTATAATGACTGTTGCTTGAGGGAGGGAGGGAGGGAGTGAGTGAGAGAGTATGGGAGGGGGAAAATCACCGGGGGGGTGGGGGGGGGGGTGGTGAGCGTGGGCAAACATAGCAAACAGTAATCTAACAACAAATAAACATTACATTGTTATACTGTTCTGAGGTTACAACTTGATAAGACATGACTGTGGAAGAACATTTCAGAGCTGCAAAGCAGCATCAGGTGTTTCACTCTCTTCTCCTCCTTTCCCCCAAGCAAGATCATATTACTAATTAGGTGTAAAAGTATATTTAAAAATGATAAATATAAAGTTGACAAGGTGCAGATCTTGACATAATAAAACTATCAATGAATCACGATGTTAATGCTGCAATAGCGATGAATAGATGGTGAAAATGAAACATTGATACCAATTGCGATAGTGTGGCGAACTATAGATGGTTTCAATAGTTTCTATACTTCTAACATTTCAACTTCTTTGGAAAATAAAGACACCTTTTTTCCACCCAGATTTGATTTTCAAGGTAAAAAAGAAACTAAAAACAATCCACCTCCTGCACCTAGCATTTTTAGTGTCTTAATTCTTGTAGGGGTGACTATTGAGGACATTTTAACTATTGCAATTGTATTGCAATAGGTCACATGGATATTGCAATATTATTGCGATAGTGTAGGTACTATTGCAATAGTATTGCGATAGTTTTCAGGAATGTCTTTATCTACTTTATGTCTTACACTTAAAGAAATATTTAAGAAGTAGTAGTCAATACAGGTGCTGAGGAGCACAATGACAGGCACAACCCTATTGGTGGTTCAAGAATCAAGATGCTAAAAATGCTAGGTGTATAGGTATCAGGCAGATTGTTTAAGGTTTTCTTTTTTACCTTTTTCTGGGTGGAAAAAGGTTTCTTTGTTTTCCAACAAGTTAAAATGTTAGAAGTATAGAAACTATCGATAGTTCGCTACGCTATCACAATTGTTATCGATATTTCATTTTTCACTATCGATCCATCGCTATCGCAGCATTAACATCGTGATGCATCGATAGCTTTGATGTATTGTTACACCCTTAAATTCTTGGACTACCAATAGGGTTGCAGTATCCATTGTGTTCCTCAGTACCTGTATTGACTACTACTTCTTAGATATTTCTGTAAGTCGGGAGCGTAAGGCATTAAGTAAATACAGACAATCCTAAAAACTATCGCAATAGTACCTACACTATCACAATAATATTGCAATATTCATGTGACCTATTGCAATAGTTAAAATGTCCTCAATAGTCAGTCACCCTTACCTTTGAACTGAACCTTGACTGACCTTGTATCAAGACAGTCAAGGCCGTAGCATTGTTGGGGGGGGGGGTACTTGGGGTCAGGGTCTGGTGAACATTTTCAATTACACTAGTGCCGCAGGATAAAAATTGGAGCAAGTCTTTGAAATCCCTTTATATTCTTGATGTTTTGTCCTTTTTACAATTGATTGTTTTTCTTTTGAAATATCTTCATAGGCATAAAATAGCATTTAAGGGGACATGCTTTCAGACCTCCTTAGAGGCTTGTCTGTCCAGCAGTTGAATCCCTGTCAACGTTCTACTTTATGAAGCTAGCTCTCTATTCCCTAAACCCTAGCCTCCTGCGCAGACGATCTTAGGCTTGTCATGCGTTCCTCCCCACGAACGTCTGCTCAACGTTCCGGTCACATCCGTTCGTTGACGGTTAGCCAATCATAGCTTCTCTGCCAATGTGGGCAAAGCTGGACTTTGACCGACTTTGACCCAACGCTTCAACACGAGAAATTTGTGTCGCAAAATGCTCAAAATTTTCACTTACGTACGAGTTCCTCCAGCAACTGCAGACGTACGTATTATTTTAGAAGTACCGGCAACTGATAAGATCCACATTGAGGACCGGTACGGTCTTGCCTGAGCTAAGTAAACAATGGGATATACAACACGTAAAACAGTCAACTGATTCGCACGTAAACAGCTACATTTTAATTATGTGGTGCCAGAAGGGACAAAAGGAGCAATAAAACTATTCATCGAACTCGAGAAACACAAGCTCAACCAAATTGATGGAAGAAACATAAGAACCTCACTACACAAACGTGTAGCTTTGTCGAAGTAAAGCACGGCGTCTCCGAACTAAAAACCGGACGTGGCCGCGTAAATATGATTTGCGTGATAAGAAGCAACATATGTTGCTTCTTATCATGCAAATCATATAGTTCTAGTGAAACAATCGGGCCCAGCGCCACAATATTAAATGCAGGTAAGCAACATTTCACAGAAAAATTCTTATTTTCCATATTTTGCCCCTCGAAAGCAAATATCGTGCAATATAAATGAGCCTAAACAATTCACAAGCACATGGCAAACAGCCTGGCAAACAACAGAGATGTCAACATTAACAGAACAAGATTGGTTCTTTTAAAACAAAGGCCAACCGCCAGTGAACGGAAGTGGCCTGTCCGTTGAGCAGACGTTTGTGGGGAGGAACACGTGACAAGCCTAAGAACGTCTGCATGGGAGGCTACCTAAACCCTGGTATATGATGATCATGATCATATTATTATAAAGCTGAGAAAATTCTTCATTGTGATTGCTGATAACAGGACAAATTATTGCCAATTCTCAATTTGCATTGCAGTACAAATTAACACACACACGCTTTCCAATCACTCAGTCATATAATAAGTCAACGTCTAAAAGTTTCAGCAATTCAAGATTTACACTACTTCTGATATTTTAAAATTCTTTTAAACTGCACTCGCCTTTAATTTTGAGAGAATTTCAAAATATCACTCATAGTGTAAATCCATAAATTAATGGACTCTCATTCGAGAATTATCTAATAACTATTTACTTTTATTTATTTCCATAAAGACAGTCAAAATTTTCTTTACCATTTCCATAAATATCCATTTGCCAAACTAAACTGTACATGTTATAGGTTTTGTAAATTTATACTGGTATTAACTATGTGCTTACTAAGTCTATAACACTGTTAACAGCTGAGGAGAAATCATTTTCATTCACTTTTTTAACAGAACATACATAAAATTTACCACAGACTGTATCTGAAGTTAAGCTGTACAGCTTAACTACATCATTGAACCTAAATTCTGCCTATGATACACTTTGATTTAGTTCAATCTTGTTTCTGAAGCAACTAGATTTGCACCCAGCAAAAAAGAACAAAACTTACAACTCATCACACTACGAAGCATATTAATAATAAATTGATGTTACAACAGAGACCACAATCAAAACACATTCAAAAACGTATTATTAAAAGTAACTGTCCTTTTCCTAGTAACATTAATATGGATGGTGGTACCTTCTGGGCCCACGGACATGCTGTCATCAGATGTTCTTTACAAGGATTGTAACTACTACTACTAGATAACATCAAATGATTTTCTTTTGAGTTCATCTCGAGCTATCATCAGTTTGCTCCATCTTCAGGCATTATAATCAGCCTTCATTCGTTCACATGGTCATGGACGTTGCTCCAGCCACAGCTAGACAAAAGAAAATAAATCAGCAAAATTAATACAATATTATTTTTCCCAGAGAGTGTGTTCTGCTGCTTGAGTGAGGAAAGCACTTCTTAAGAGCAAACAAAATTTGCCAAAGGGTGGAAGAGTAATCAGCTCACAGACCTTCTATACTGCCTGGAGTTCAACAAGATTGCAAGTAAAAGTGGAGATTGGAAACACTCAAATGCAAGCAGGGTTGGCCCATGGGGGAAATGCTCTAGTGTGCTTGCATGGCTCACCCCTTGTAACAAAAAATAAATACCAGTGGATGGACTAGTGGGTAAGAGGGCGTCAAGGATATGAAATAACAAACCTCGGCTTTTTTGCACCCTCATGAAAACACACGAGGGTGCTAATCACGAAACATCATGAAAAGAAATATCCAATGATGGTTGGTTTAGGATAAACTAGGTAACTTCAGGCTGAGGTACAAGACTGAATACAAATGGGACTTCTCTATCATTCATAGTGCTTATCCTTTCAGTTATCATGTTTTACACCATTTTCAATACCAGTAGTTCAACTAGTCGGCATTGGAGGGAAGAAGGAAGGGTGAAAACCCTCGGCACTTTAAGTGACAAGGAATATTTCCATCCCACACCTCTGGAGATGGATGCTAATTCACTGCAGATTTACCTCAGTAATAAATTCACTGGTACTCATTTATACACCTGGGACACTCCAATCATGAGTGAAAAGTCTTGCCCAAGAATAGAACCCAATGACTCCAGTCATAGCTTGAACCCAGACCACTCGTTCTAGATTGCTGATTTCAGTGTTCTGCCTTTTGGGGCCCGGCACCTCTTATGTTCATACTGATGTCTAAAGATCCCCTTGATTAAACAATCTTCCCAGGAGTGTAACAGTCTGAAGTGTGACGATGACCGTTCTAAGTGTTGTTTATAAATTAATATACAACAGCCGAACGCTTACTAAAAAACAAGGTGGCACAAATTTAAAATTTAATGATGTATTACAAAAAATGCTTTAGGACATACTGCCATTTATGCTCCTTTTCACTCTGGCCAAGGTGGCAATCATTTGTTCAGTTCCAATGTCTTTTAACTGAGCAACAGATGGTGTCAAGGTCATTACCTCTCTTGAGTGTCGAGTCAAGATCATGTCAGCTGAGTCTGAAAATCAACAGCAAGGAAATCCAAATGAAGTCATCGCCAGAACCCTCCTTAATGGATCATCTGACTTGTACTCTGCAACTAACTTGCATCTTACAAGTTGTGTCTTTATGAAGTCAGTTGATACTAGTACCTTTTACTACTTAGTCATAAAAGCATCTCACAATTTCAGAATAAATTTTCAACAGGAAATTTCTTGTTCAACAATACAGAGCTCCTTGTAAATTTGTATAACCAATAAAGCCAGAACATTATAAACCTTGGCTGAGCTTGTTTCAACAAGATGGCTGGATATTGACCTGGGCCTTTTCAGTGTGTTTCAGTTAAAACGTTGACGGCATCTCCGTTTATACTGCAAATGGCCAATATTCGACCATTTTAACCTCACACTTGGTCAAGAACACACAATAAAATTATTAGGTATACATGCTTGCCACCGGCACTTTAATACCTTGTTATAAATGGATTCTCTTCTCTTTCTTCACTGAGCAGAAAGAGAACTTCAAGCCAGTCTCTGTCACACAGAGAACCAGCACTATCTGTACTTATCTATTGACAAATTTTGCCAGAAGAGTGAGACTAAATTTTATTTTTGACATTTAATATATACCTAAGGAGGGTTCAAACATTACTAACACAGATATTAACATAGGCTACCCTATTGTTTACTCTTTTTGGAGGGATACTACTGTTATTTTGCCTAAGTGTACATCTATACAGTACACAAAGGACAGCAGAGATGTGCAGTTAACTATAATTATGAAACTGCTTGGCCTTGTACCAACTAAATGCTTGTCACTGACCTTCGTACACACTGTGATATGCAAAGTGGAGATACAATAAAAACAACAAATGCACCGCAGCCACCCACGCAACCAGGCAATCAAACCCTGACGTCGATTGAATGTGCGACTCATAAACACAGTCACCTGTAGGATAGAAACAGGTGTTTTTTTTTAAAAAACAAATTGTATCACAGTTATATACTACAGGACCAAGTGCATGCATAACAGTCTAGGATTTCACACAGGAGTATCAAAAATTATTTACCAATCAATAAATTATAAAAATCATAATTATTAATTACAATCTTTAAAAAAGTAACTAATGGAGTCACCGTTCCCTAGTGGAGAGCATCCGAAGCCCTGGATCAAGCAGTCTGGGTTCAAACCCTGACAGGCCATGGTCATTGCGTCAAGTTCTTAAGCAAAATGCTCCCTTCACAGTGCCTCTCTAAATCAGTACTGGGGATTTCCACGCAATGTTGAGGGTGACCGTATAATGGACTTGTAAGCATCTCAGAAATACACCTAGTCACCTCATGCTAATGAAAAGTTCTGGAGAAATATGGAAAAGATCCCTGATACAATGAAACCTTGTTTTAGTGAACATACTTTCACCAGTTAAAAAAGGTTGGCCCTTTGTAATATCAAGGTTCCCAAAACTTTACAGACTTGCTGTTATATGTGACAGTTGTTACATCTGTGCTGCATGTGTATGTCACTCGCTCACTCACCAATTTAGCGGCTGACAGTCCTCCAACACCAACCACAGGGCATAAAAGAATGAGTGAGAATGGTGATACCCAATGGTGGTTAAAAAAAGGCAAAGAACATTTCCAAACAATGCGTATCCCTGAAGTTCAAATTAAAACAAAAAATGTAAATCAATTGCATATTGTGCCATACATGAATGTATTTTGTTGAGTGCACCAGTAGCTGAACCTACAATTATTTGGCTGGCTGTGCATAGATTAATCCTTACGCTTGTCAGTTAAATGGGAGGTTCGGTGGCCTAATGATTACTGCACTCATCTCGGGACAGAGCAGTTCAGGTTTGAGCCCTGGCCGGAGAAATTGTGCACTTAAGCAAGACACTTTACTTTCACAGCAAATAACTGGGTACTGATGACCTTGATGTGGAGGGTAAAGGCCCGTTTACAAAGGCGACTTTTGTCGCGGCAACTCACTGCAGTTTTTGTTGCGCCAAAGTTGCAACTTCAAAATCGCATGTGTAAACCAGGTGTGATTTTCAGTGCGATTTGTCACCGCGATATCACAGGGGTTTTCGAACATGTTTGAAACTTGATGCAATTTTGTTGCGACAAAAATTGCATCAAGTTGTCGCGACAAAAATCGCCTGTGTAAACGGGCCTTAACCCTGCGATGGACTAGCATCCCATACAGGAGGGAGAAGAAAATTTTTACACTTACATGTAGTTGCTTTAAAAACTGGTATGAAGTTTGACCTCACTTAATACAATGTGTTACTTACTGATAAAGAAAGAATTTGGAGAAAGGTTAGGTGGGTGCTGCACATAAATGCCACAGAATAAAAAAATGCTGCTCCACCAAGCCAGTAACCAAAACAAACTCCAAAAGCAGTGCCCATGAGTGTTCCCTCTTGCTAAATAAACAAGAACATTGCAAACATCACTAAGAAAATCAATAATAAAACAGTTTCACGTACAAAAGTTATTCTTCATTATTTTATTAAAAAACAAATGAAGGATATCAGTTTCTTAGGCACACCATTCACTAGAGATTTAAGCTTTGATCTAAACTGCTAAAAGCAATATTTAGTGACAGTTTTCATCATCTTGGTTTAAACTATTGGACAAAGAAATAAATTCAATATACATTTACTAATAAACCCAAAAGGATTGAGAATCCCCTGCTGACTACAGTAGGTGAGTGAGTGAGTTGCCATCCCTGCTTTTAAAGAAAAAAAATACAGGGTTTACTTGTAAGCTGGTTAAAAGTACATGTGAACTAGACAGATTGTGTGAAATAATTTTTAAGAAACTAGTCTAAGAGCTGGTTTATAACTGAATTGAGATTTATTTCTAAGATCTATACACAGACTACGTAGAAAATAGTTAAATTATCATAAGATCACAACATGGTCCTTAAAAACTAAGTCTCCATCACTGCCCAGTTCCCTTAGAAATCTGAATTTCATGCAGTGATTTTATTTTCAGTCTACTCAGGAATTGTGTAGCCCGAGTTATGAATATATCTACTAAGAATATTTACAATAACCTTACCACTGCGTAAAACAAAATGGCAGTATTGAAACTGATTAAAAGTTTCAAAAAGTAAAACGTTTTGCCCACTTTGGCACCTGACCTTCATCAGTTACATGTGCAAAGATAACTGATGAAGGTCACCAAAGTGATTGAAACCTTTTTACTTCTTTGAAACTTTATAACCAGTGTCAATGCTGCAATTTTGTTTTAAATCATGCCTGATTACAACCATGGTATTTCTAATCTTACCACTGTGTGTCCAGACGTTTTCATGCTGAATAGAAGAATGGCAATCAGGGTAAACACCAACATCATAGGACCATACAATTCACCAACAACTGTCTGTTAAGAGAACAAATCAACAGTCCCTTCTTAAATGTTCTGATATCTACTTGGATGACTTAAGAAACATCTGGGCCCGGTTGTTCAAAACCCCGATTAAACTAACCTCCGATTAAGCCTAAATCATTGATTAAAACCACTAACACCGGGTTAGCTAATCGGAGAATTTGAGAACATTGCTCAAAGCCGATTTGAGGGCAGATTAGTAATCACTGATTAACGGTTCGTACGTGGTGTCAAAACCACTATATTGTCTCCCTAATCGACAATTAGTATCCCATAATGCAACTTCCCGTGAGAAAGCACTGTGATTGTTCCAACATGGCGTACGCGTTATGGACTGCCTGTGAAAATGTGGACTTGTCTACTCCAGTTGTATTGCCGACAACTTACAGTAAGCCACCACTTGCACTGAAGTTGTAGTGCTATCAGCACTTAGTCAGTTGGTTTCAGAACGTAATAAAAATTCGTTTTCCTCTGTAAATCCGCCTCCATGAGGTTTGTATTGTAATTGACGCTCTGCCAAATCTGTAGCGAGTGTGAAGCTTTTGATTGCTGTAAATTAGTATGCTATCGTTATATTGATAAATTTGTGCTTGTCTTGTCTCACGCAAGGAAGGCCAAACAACAAGAAGGCCATTTTAATTCAATATATTAATCGGCCGATTAGCGATTTAATCTTCCTTCGGAGGTGTATTAAATTTAACCCACCGATTAGAGTCAGATAAGAGTTAATCGGGCTTTGAGCAATGCAATCTAATCGCAGATTAAATTTTAATCGCGGATTAGCATATTTAATCGGGGATTAGCGCTAATCGGGGTTTTGAACAACGGCCCTGGTATTTAAATTTAGTGCCCTGACAAACTGCTAATGCAGCAAACGTAAATACATGGAGTACGACCTAAAACTCTTATTTACATAATTTAAAGTACCTGAGGGGATGCTGTTGATGGTAGCTTAGGGATCAGTGAGTGGAACAACCTGGAGAGAGAGAAGAGCAAATAGGAACAGGGGTTATTATTGCCCCACAGGGTTTTGGCCCAGAGGAGGCATCCTAGGAGTCCCCAGATAAATACAAACATGATTTTTGGTGACTACAGATTGTATACTGGATGAAATCTCAGTTGATCGCAGCTAGGCACAGGTGTAGTCTCGGGTAAAATTTTCTAGGTGTGCAAGGGATCCTTGGAACTTCATCCTTGAGGTCAGGCAAAGTGGAAGGTGAGTTGGTTTGCATTATTTTCAAAGTTAAACAAATCATGACAGCAGTAATCTTTTCAGCCTGCACTTTCTACATGTAGATGGAAACTTTGTATTAAACTCTCTTTGATCTGAGGGCATAGTTTTAACAATAGCTTAGCTTGCTGTCTGTATTTCCAGGTTCTCAATCTATAACAAAAAATTTCATGTTGTTACTGTTTCATGACCTTAATATTATTAACCTGTTCATGTTTGTTTCACAGCTGTTAAATAAAACAAACTAGCAAATCCAGTGTTGTGCCAAAAGTACTTATTTCTGGTGACTACCAAAATTTTTTTTATATACTTTACTACAACCTTTGTCGTTTTTGAGTTACTATTTTAGTCTGGGATATTTTAACCAATAATTACTGTTATATTTGTGAAAAGACAATACATGTAGGATTATGTACAATTAGATCAATGTTTGACACAAAACTCAAGTATATTATTTACCAAGTCCATGCCCAATAATACATGTGAGTGAGTGTCACAGTTCCTTTTTTTCTAATTCACATTTTACTACTTTTAAGCTTCATCACATTAAATATGTAAAGTTTGCCTACTCATTTGTTTCAGTTAACCAATAAAAACTTTATATGTTCAAGTTGTTCACTGTTGACTTCATAAGACAATGTTTCAAGCCAATTCACTGCAGTAACAACCCAAACCATCCACCAGTATTTACCTCAACAAAACAATATTCCTTTGGTTTCACATTTCATAACAGAATCTTTTTTCAACAGCAAATTCCAGACTTACCAGCATTCTGCATGTGAGGGCAGTTTCAGAGATAACTATTACTTACAGTTATAATGAAAATTACCGTATTAAGTTCAAATTACAAAACATAGTAAAGAAAAGATAATCCTGAACTTCAAAGATAAGAGCATTTACCTGTTGCGGACTTCAATGGGTTCAACGTCAAAATAGGGTCTTAGTATATCAATGTTAGCATACAGATCAAAAGCTCTTTTGGCTGACTGCTTACCAGCCTGCCAAACCTGTAACAAAAACCAAAAACAAGACTTATACACAACAAAAAGACAGCTTGCAGAAAATTCACCCATTTTGTTACACTTCTGACATACATTAAAAGTCATACATCAAAAGATAGACTTTGGAGATGATTTTCAAAAATTATTTGCCAAAACTTGCATCAAAATTGTGGCATTATTTTAATGGTTTGGACAAAACCTTTATCTCAGTTAATATAACCACTGAGTTTTGAGTATTTGATAATATATATGCAACATTCAACTTCAAGACAAAAACCCAAAACTGATGTTAACTTGATACATGATCAATGTATAAATTACTGGATCTTTCAAAAATTTATGTGTTGATGCCGATTTCTCTGTTTTCACAGCAACTCATGAATTCTTTATGAAAATGCCTTTTTTACTACAAAAGTCAATGATAGAGAAGTTTAAAGGAATGGTGACCTTTTTCCTTACTCCTGCCTCCAGTCACTCCTTGTCAGTATGTACAGCATTTCTGCCTGTTTTCCTTTGGGCCCAATTTCAATCCAGGCTCTTACTGGAGTCATCAAGCAATGTCTTGAGTATACAATCAAAAGCCCAGTTTTCATGAGCTACATTTTCAAAATCTGTTCCTTCTCTTTTTTTCTGTATAAGCATAAGATAATGCAAATACACTTACATATCCTCCAACTTCCTGTGCCATTCTCTCTCTAATCCTTTCCATGAACTCTGTCTCTGAAATTCCTTGTCGACTTGGACTCCCTTCAGGGCTAATTGATGAAGGGAAAAAAAATCACTGATTGAACAGAGGTTGACATCATAGTATATTGAGCCCTTCATCTCGCTCAGAGGTATAAATCGAGGATTTTGGTATCACTTAGGCTATTCATGATAAAATGCCACCATACTATTTTTAGCTGTCAAATTGTCTTTTAGGGCACAACCAAAGAAAAAAATAATTATTTAAAAAAGTGCTCTTATTTCCATTTTTAGGCTGATTTCTGCTAGTCTCTCTGGTCTGGTCAACTCACACAGGCTCCTTTCTCGAACAGCCACTGATAATCAAGCTTATTCAGCTGAAAATGGTATTTTTAAGGGTCAAAAAGAATTAAGCCTTGCCCAGATTGGTCTTTTTTAGTGTCTTACACACACTGTAATTGAAATTTTTCTGATGAGAATCTAAAACCTTTTTATGTGGGATTCCCACCCCCCTCCCCCTTCCCCTCCTCCAGACAAGAAGGAGGGTGGGGAAACCTTCAGTTTGTGAGGGCAAGAAACCCCTCACCTTTTTTCCACTCATTCTTCAGCTCCTCAACTACTTACTGAATACTTGGAAGCGGCTATAAAATACCAACCTTTCCACATTTCCTGGTTCCGACTGCAGATCATCAGTGTTAGCAATATCAATAAACAGCTGAGGAGTTATCCTGAAAGATAATAAAGATATTAAGTTAAATTAAATACTTATAACTTTGTGTTCTATGACAACACAGGATAGATTTGCACTTTTGATAATAGTCCATTGGCAGAGCCAAGTTTTCACATACCGGTAAGCTTGTTAATCATAAAATAATGGTGACCATCATAGAATGACATACAGTGTAATGTAGGATTTTATATCGCAGTTTGTGCTGCATACAGCTTGCTCAATAAAACTGTACAGTTTAGCTCCATGTCTTATTTTGTGACCACAAGATCTACAGCCCCGCTCTGAACAGTTTTCGCCTCTCATTGGTGGAAATACCTCATTCGAGCTGCAACACTCAGCTAAAATCAGC
>JAHPZR010024898.1:0-18261 GCA_019787425.1 Platygyra sinensis
GATGAGAGGAGTGCCAAAGTAGACGTTTTGCAGACCATTGGCGCTGTGGATATGGTGGGCTTGCTTGGGTGTATTTATTTGATATCAGAAAAGTTAGAGGCACACTATACAAATGTAGCATAATAACAGTCCCTCATGACCTTTAAGCCGTGGTTCCATTGTTACTATTCATAGTGTTGTTCTTTTTTTGATCAAATTAGTCTACATATCTTAATGTAGGCACTAGTCCTGTAGACTCTATACTCCATCGTAGCAAAATTAGATTTAAGCCACTAAGCTTTTGAAGGGGCAGAAGGCTATCTATACCGGCATAAGGGAGAAACCATCAGCTCTCATCATAATTAATTAATCATGTTAAAACATTATTCATCATGACTGGTCCAGTGATAATTTCCAAATTTGTATTTTGACCCTATCACAATATAATTGTTGTGGTGGTGGGGGGGGTCAAAATGATTGAATATCTCCACTTTTTTGTGGCTATTTAGCGACGATAGCAACAGGACTGCAAAAGAGTATGCCTGGATCCTACTAAAAAAAAAAAAAACAATTACCATCTTTTAATAAATAGTGGATTTTTTCAAAAATAAAAACTGAATCAAACTTTGCGTCCGAGGGGTAGAAAGCAAGGCGTAAGGCAGGAAGTTGGCAGTGAGTGAGCGGCGCTTGGCCTTGTTACACAGAATTCAATTGTGTCCCGCAAGTTCGGGGGGGGGGGGGGGGGGGATTCCTGGACTTGGTGTCGTAAGTGGGTTGTGCTTTGTTGGTTCTCTACTCTGTTCCACGAGGTTTCTCATGGGGGGGGGGGGGATGGGTACTCCAGTTTTCTCACCTCTCCCCAAAACACCAACAGTTTGATTTGAAAAATTAAGGTAAGATTTAATTTGATTGTGGTTTGATTTGATTTGAGTCTCGCCCATTAGTAAGTCTGTGCTGCAAAAGAGGTCTAGAAAATTTTGAAGGTACATTTAATAAAGTGATGATGATGATGATGATGAATGATGATGATGATGAATATTATTACTATTATTACTATTAATTTAAGTCGGAGATTCTGACCGTCCCCCTCTGTTGCGCCCCCACATGTGAAACTCCACTTTGAAGATATAGTGTTCTTGTCATGAAAGGAGTGAAGTTGTTGAAAGGGCAAGCACACAAGTAGAAATGCAAGTACTTCTCTCTTTGTAGCTTTTAAAACAAGCAGTTTTGCAAGTGGTCTTTTTGTTTTTGGGGCAGTGTATTTGTCACCTATGTTTCGCCACAGACACTCTCAATGGTTTGGCATGGAAATAAGACTTAAGGTGTGGAGATCTTCTATGTTGCCCAATGGGTATACATAATTATCTCAGTCATTTTTAGTCATTAATTTGTACATGTTTGTCAGTGTACAACAACAACAACACAACAACAACAACACATGTACATGTTGCATATTTACTTACTGCGCATATTCATACAGTATAATTTACTAGCTTGCATAACTTGACGAGTTAACATCGATTGACAACTTGAAAGGCGTGCAGAATTTGAAGATTTATAGGGTTATATTCAGAGATTTCAACTTCCAGTTTTTTGTAAAAATAAATGTTATAAGCTAGTGCAAGGTAAATTAAAGATCTACAGCTAAATGATCCTTGTTGGCCCTCTTTGTACTGTACATTGTACTTCCCTGGTCATATTGTATTCCCATAACGTTACATGTAGGTGATCAAAATATCATTTCCCCCATCTCACTAGTGTGTGGCGCTTATAGGTCAGTGACTATGTGAGTGACAGAGTGACGGCATTAAGGACAGCTCACCCCGGGCAGTACCAGAACATTCATGTTATCAGGACTAATGCCATGAGTACCTACCCAACTATTTTAACAAGGGGCAGGTAAGTCTTCCTGTTATCAGTGGCGGACTTAGGGAGGGGTCCAGGGGGCTTGCCCCCCCCCCCCCCCTTATTTAGGGTGAAAAAGGAAGAAATGACTGAAGGAAGAAAAGCCGGCTGGAGCAAGTAAAGTAGAGCCGGGCCCCCTCCTTAGCTCAGATTCTACCCCTGGTTTATCTACCACAGTGACTCAGACTGTTCAGGCTGCTGTGTTTCTCCAACTACAAGATAAGTGCAATTGTTAAAGTCAAGTGACTTGTGTTAAGAAAGTTAACAGTGGCCAACATAAAGTTACTGGCAATTGAAAGTTGTTTTGTGATGGGAGAGCGTTTGGGTGCACGCTTACAATTTCAGAGTGATGGCCAACTTAAAAAAGTTCAAGATTTCAGGAGTTGATGGCCAACACTACCTTTTTTTGCCCGATGGCAAAATTAGATTTTCAAATGGCGCTCTTCCTTCTCCAGAAGTAAATTTTATTCCATAAAATCTTCAGCTGCTGTTTTTTTAAATGTCTATCTTTGATTTCCTTCCTCTTATACAAACCTTTGTGGGAGTTGTTGACATTGCACGGCTTTAAGATTTTCTCACAACTCTCAGAATGAATATTTTTTTCATGCCTTTCCGCGTAAAGTCAGTCATGCATAAAAGTGTGTGCCTTATTCTGATTGGTCGTTGCACTGAAAGCCCTGTTAATCCAATTACCGTAGGGGAGATGCAAAAGAAGCGGCTTTTGTAGCACAGGTGTTCCCTTCCCTCTTCCTCTTACACCCCTCCATTTTTTTTTACCTGAATTCTCTTCCTTCTCCAATACCCCCACCCATTTATACGCCTGCTAAGCAGACTATTTTTAGGCTGACCGGAGCGCTATTCAGGCTACCTGGAGTGCTTTTTTGGCTAACTGGAGTACTATTTAAACATTATTTTGGACTGCCACTCAATAATGGTCTACATTAATTATATACCCGGTATACTGGGTGCCAGGCTCACCAAACTTCAGACTGCAGTGGAAATAGTGAAGTGTTCAGCCACATGAGCAAGAATTTGATATTATTAACTGAAATCTTTAAAGGAATATATTTTTGACTGCCAGACATGGAGTATTTTGAATTTGTTCAGTTGCCAGACATAAATGAAGGTAAAATCATTAGTAGCATCAATAAACAGATAATTACATGGATGAAAATAAATAAGGTAATGCTATCTGCACAGGTTAAGAATAAAGGGGCGTCAAAAAAGTAAGTGTTTGCATACGTTTATTCTAAATAAATATTTAGTCTTTCCTTGATGTAAGCTTAATTTGAATATAAATAGGGCTTCATTTGATTTACAGCAAATTGATTCAACAACATGCTTTCAGCATGACACTTTTCAATCCTGATAGTTCAGTTTACCTGAACAATATTTAAGCTAAATATCTCAGGCTTTTAAAGCTTAAGAGAGCTATGCTAAGCTTACTAAAACAAGTTACGTGATATGCATGCCGTAAGCAAAAATCGACCTGTTCTATTTTTGTTTTGGCGTCAAATTAATCCACTGCGAACAGAACTAATTTTAGAAGCGTCGATAAGAGCAAGTACAGCAGAAATTTTACTTAAGATTATCGTCCTACCTGCACCAGATACCAACTGGAAGAACGGCTTTCACTTGAAGCAGAACTGCTTTTATCTTCGTCGCCTAGTGTCGCCATATTGGATTCAGAAGCATCCAACACCCTCAAAGGATTCTGGCTATTGTTTCAAAAGACAAGGGATTGTGGGAATAGTCCTCGACACATTCAAGATGGCGGCACTTCCACAGAAAAAGTACTACAGGCAGCGAGCCCATGCCAACCCTATGGCAGATCACACTCTGGAGTAGTAAGTAAAAGAAAGAATTTTGGAGAACTTTTGAATATCGTAAGGCGGGGTCAGAAGCTTTCGGGGATTGACCATATGGGAGAAACTTAATATACACAAGTTTAAATAATTTTATTGGGAAAACGTGGCCCTGATCGGCCCTGATAAATCACCCATGTCATGCACGACAAACGCTTACTCGCTTGATTGGAATGCAACTTTATAGTATTTGCAAATCAGGCATTATTTGGGGCCATTATTTGCTTGTTATCTCTCTGCGGAAACTAATACTGAATGGAATCGAGATTCGGCTGGTGCACGATATACCAAGTGAATAGCAAGTCTCGAGTTACGTCACAAAGAACACAACAATGGTCCTATCCCTCACACAATAACATAATAGACTTCACACAATAGAACGAGACAATAGTGCATATATTGACTTGGTATATCGAGCATCACCCCGAGATTCCCCCACTCAGGGCTCACTTAGGCCCCATCCACACGTATCTGGATATTTTTTAATCTGCAACATTTTCTTTCCGGATTCAAAAATTTCTCCATTCACACATAGCATATTCAAATTAAATTTTCCTGTCTACACACGTTCAGTGGTATCCAGATTCACTCTAGTACCCAGGGCTGCCTCTGCAATAAATGCGCAATAGCGTGCGATAGTGACAGCAGATATGCTCTGTTGTTGCTGTTATGCGGCTATATTGGTTTATTGTTTCGGTAAGAGACTGGCACGAATTTCCTACCTCATCGGATTCAAAATATCCAGATTCACCCGTCCACAAGTTAACGTTAGCGGATTCATCAAGTATTTATGTAGAGCCGATTTAGAAAGTGTCCAGATTCGCTGCCAAACTCACTGGATGCATGTGGACAGAAGCCATATCTGGAAAGAAGAAGTTGTGGATTCAAAAATATCTGGATAAGTGTGGATGGGGCCTTTATTTTGAAATTAAAGTTGCTGTAATTATTTTCCTTGACTAATTAATGTATATATCCTTGGATGTTTTCTGTGTTGTATAGTCCTGTATCACCAGATGAAATGGATTGGAGGACTTTATTTCCCGCATTTTATCCTGAGAAGGATGACAAAGGTACATGTAAAACGGCAGATGAGAGGAGTGCCAAAGTGGAGTTTGCAGACATTGGCTGTGGATATGGTGGCTTGCTTGGTAATTTATTTGATATCAAAAAGTTAGAGGCACACTACAATGTACATATAACAGTACTCATACCTTTAAGCCGTGGTTACATTGTTACATTCAGTTGTTCTTTTTTATCAAATTAGTCTACATATCTTAATGTAGGCATAGTCTGTAGACTCTATACCATCGTACAAAATTAATTTAAGCCACAAGCTTTGAACAGAAGATATCTATACCCATAGGGAGAAACCATCACTCAATCAATAAATTAATCATGTAAAAAATTATCATCATGACTGTCAGTGATAATTTCCATTTGTATTTTGACCTATCAAATAATTGTTGTGGTGGGCAAAATATTGAATATTCCACTTTTATTTGTATTTAGCGACGATAGCAACAGGACTGCAAAAGAGTAGCCTGGATCCTCTACAAATTACCATCTTTTAATAAATAGTGGATTTTTTCAAAAATAAAAACTGAATCAAACTTTTCCGAGGGGTAGAAAGCAGGGTACAGGAAGTTGGCAGTGGTGAGGGCGCTTGCCTTCCATCAATGTGTCCCAAGTTCGATTCCTGGACTTGTGTCGTAAGTGGGTTGTGCTTGTTGGTTCTCTACTCTGTTCCAAGAGGTTTCTCGATGGGTACTCCAGTTTTCCCCTCTCCCCAAAACCAACATTTGATTTGATTAGGTAAGATTTAATTTGATTGTGGTTGATTTGATTTAGTCTCCCCAATTAGTAGTCTGTGCTCAGCTAGAAAATTTGAGACATTAATAAAGTGATGATGATGATGATGATGATGATGATGATGATGAATATTATTACTATTATTAATTTAAGTCGGAGATTCTGACCGTCCCCCCTGTTGCGCCCCACATGTAAACTCCACTTTGAGATATAGTTCTTGTCTGAAAGGAGTGAAGTTGTTGAAAGGGCAACAAGTAGAATGCAAGACTTCTCTTTGTACTTTTAAACAAGCAGTTGCAAGTGTCTTTTTGTTTTGCAGTTGATTTGTCACCTATGTTTCCAGACACTCTCATGGTTGGAATGGAAATAAGACTTAAGGTGTGGAGATCTTCTAGTTCCAATGGAACATAATTATCTCAGTCATTTTTAGTCATTAATTTGTACATGTTTGTCAGTGTACATGTTGCATGTTATTAATGCACCATAATTTACTAGCTTGCATAACTTGACGAGTTAACATGGATTGACAATTGAAAGGCACAGAATTGAAGATTTATAGGGTTATATTCAGAGATTTCAACTTGCAGTTTTTGTAAAATTATAATAAAATAATGTTATAAGCTAGTGCAGGCAAATTAAAGATCTACAGCTAAATGAGCCTTGTTGGCCCTCTTTTACGTACATTGTACTTCCCAGGTCATATTGTATTCCCATAATGTTACATGTAGGTGATCAAAATATAATTCTGCCATCTCACTTGTGTGTGGCACTTGTAGGTCAGTGACTATGTGAGTGACAGAGTGACGGCATTAAGGACAGCTCACCCGGGCAGTACCAGAACATTCATGTTATCAGGACTAATGCCATGAAGTACCTACCCAACTATTTTAACAAGGGGCAGGTAAGTCTTCCTGTTATCAGTGGTGGACTCTAGGGGAGGGGTCCAGGGGGCTTTGCCCCCCCCCCCCCCCCTTATTTAGGGTGAAAAAAGGAAGAAATGACTGAAGGAAGAAAAGCCGGCTGGACAAGTAAAGTAGAGCCGGGCCCCCTCCTTAGCTCAGATCTACCCCTGGTTATCTACCACAGTGACTCAGCTTTCAGGCTCTGTTTTCTCCAACTACAAGAGAAGTGCAATGTTAAAGTCAAGTGACTTGTGTAAAGAAAGTAACAGTGACAAATAAAGTTACTGGCAATTGAAAGTTGTTTGATGGGAGAGCGTTGTGCAGTTCAATTTCAGAGATGCCAACTTAAAAAGTCAAGATTCAGGAGATGGCCAACACTACCTTTTTTGACCCTAAAAAAGTTGTTCAAAGTAGAGATCTTCAGATTAAATCTTAAAACTTCATCAAATATTATAATTATAATTTTTTCCCCAAAATTCAAAAGATGGGCCAAAATATGTCAGAAAAGTGTATTTTATGTGCTTTTATTTGTTTTGTCCGCCTCGTGTGGTATTGAAAATTTCGAGTTCATTGTTAGTGAACGAGTGCAGGAAAATCCCGATAATTCACGAGCAATGAGTGCGTTAACATTTTTATTATTCAAATTGAATACACTGCAAACAAAAATCGTCAAACTTTGAGTCAGCCGTAGCCATGGTGTAATGACAGTGGTGTAATGAATTTACACCACGGATATTACACCATGATAATGACGTCAAGGAGTTTGTTTCGTCGCAACCCAGTATCACAAGGTACAAATCAACCAATCAGAAAATCGGAATTCGTACAGTGTATGAAAGTTGAATAATAATATAAATTAAACACACACTGCACAAAATGTAGGCTTGCATGTCTGCATGTGTACAAATTAAAAATGCTTTTAAACACATCCAGTAACTGGCTTTCTTTGCATTTTTATGTTGTCACAAATATTTCATAAAAGAAAACTTTGCCTCCTTTAATGCTGAAAGAAGCCTTGCTAATATGCTTGGAGCCTCTCCATACCATCAAAGCACCATGGCAGTGCTGGGATCTCTATTGTTGGAGTACAACAAATTAAATTAATTATATTCTGTTTGAAATGAAGGTCTAAACCTTAAATATTAACTTTAGAAAGCAGTAGAAAATCATGCATTTGCATCCATCAGACAAGTAAAATGTTTTAATAATCATTCCACTACTACAGCTAAAAAAGATGTTCTTCCTTTTTCCTGATCCACATTTTAAACAAAAGAAACACAAGTGGAGAATAATAAGGTAATTTTTTTATGTATAAACTACGATTCTTAGTAGTTAGAAAGATTCATCCTGGTTTTGTTAAAGGGCAGATACGTGTGAGACTTCTTGAAAACTAATGATTTTGTATTTTCTGGCTTTTAATTCAAGCTGTTATAATTAAATTGCTCTCAAGACTCATGAGCACGAGTTGCACGTTAGTTCTGTTTAATTGCAAATTAA
This sequence comes from Platygyra sinensis, assembly GCA_019787425.1. Lineage (NCBI taxonomy): Eukaryota > Metazoa > Cnidaria > Anthozoa > Scleractinia > Merulinidae > Platygyra > Platygyra sinensis. The sequence goes on from JAHPZR010024898.1 coordinate 7,958, forward strand.
TCAATTATCTTTAATTCAATGTTTATATTACTCTCCTACAGTCCTACCTTGTTGGCTGAGTATGCTTACGTCTTAGCAGTTGGGGTGAGTGAAATGCTACTTTTGAATGAAATATTGCGAGGGCCATATATTTGTTGGCAATTTCTCCACATACTTTGCTCTTCATGTATGAAGTTCAAACTTGTTGTTGTGTGCTTTAAGCATTTGGCTAGCCTGCGTAGCTGGCAGGATTTGTGAGCAGGCGAGCAGCGGAGCCACTATCGCCACTCTCCTTCACGACGTTGCTACCAAAACAAAAGCACTCCCACACGAAATCCCGCCAGCTCTGCAGGCTAGCATTTGGCTGGTGCAAAAATTAAATAATAAAAACAGAAATCTGTAAGATATGTCAATGCCAGTAAGATTAATTCACAAGATTATATCAAAACAAGAAGAAATGACACATACCAGAGGCTAATACCAGTATGTGTGGTCTCCAAGCAACAAGTCCATAATTATTATATAGCTCTTGTCTGAAAGGAGTGAAGTTTAAAACTTAATTCAAGTGTCCAGTTTTAAGCTTCTTAAAACTTGATACTGTTGATTGTGCAGAAAATTAATTTTGAAATATTTTCTTCTTGTAACAACACTGTTAATATTTCTCTGTTTCAAAGGGTCTTGTCTACACCATAACTGATGTTCCTGACTTGTGTGACTGGATGAAAAAGCATTTCATTGAGCATCCTTTGTTTGAAGCAGTCAGTGAAGAGGAACTGGTAATGACTCGAAATAGTTTGAGCCATGGCCAATAAAATGGACTAATGATTTCAAATCTCTGTGACGAGCTTAGTATTGCTTTGAGACAAATTACAGTCATGGTCATTACCCTCCCTACCCGTCGACAATGCTGGGTGTGTCATCAGTCAAACATAAGGGATGTCGCTAAGGGCCGGCTGCTAAATCTTACCATACATGTAAGTCACATTCAGCTGAAATTTCGCACGACAATGAATACTTAGTTAAATTTTGTAGCTGCCAAAGATCAGAAACGCCAGCTGCGTTTGTTAATGAGCTGAGATCTCTGAAACATGTCTCTTGTACTTTTTATGGACTTCAGCATTGTGCAGGTACTGTTGGGTAAAGACCTTTGCAAGGCCATAGAGATAATAAAGCCTATCATGTGCTCTCCATCTACAATATAGATGCTCATAGATCTTCTGTGATAATGGTTGGGTGGGGATTGACAGCATGGCAAAGCTTTAAGGGTGAGGTGTCAAGCCAAGGAAGGGTGGGACTAGGGGTGCCCTTCATAGATCATATCGCTTATAAGTTCAGTAAGTGCCCCCCACGGAGAATTTTATTAGTGTCCCTGGGGAATACTTCCTATAATGGCGTATACGGGGAGGTCCCGGCCGAAACAGATGTCTTTTTCATGCTTTAGGTATATGAAAGGGTAGGGGTAAAGTTCAGATCACCCCCATACAAGGGTACATGTACAACATTTTCATAAAAGTTCGTATCAACTTCTTTGGTTTCTCTTCAATTCCAAAGGCACAGGATCCTGTCGTGAAAAAACTATATCAGAGCACAGAAGAAGGACAGAAAGTTACCAGAAACAAAGGAGTCAAACTTGTGGCTGTATTTCGACGAATTCAAGATCCATACGTCACGTAAAGCGGCACAATGAACCCGCATCAAAATTTCTTCAATGCGTACCGTGGAAGGTTTTCTTGGTGGCCTTCTAACAAGTCTCAATGAGTGCGTGCTGTCAAATGCGTGATGGATTTAGCAGGGAATAAAAAAACTGCCACGAACAGATTGAATTATGAAGATTGTTTTAACAGGACGGGAAGTCGGTTTATGTTGGAGGTACGGTCAAGAAAAAAACTTCCTCACCTCCGTTGAGAAACAATGCATTTTTTCGGCGTGCTATTTTCATTCAGAAACGCCGCTTTGAATACACATGACGGCTACTTTCTCAAGTTTCTGTAGCATATAAGTCGCCTGAGAGAAATCGTATGCTTTGCTTTCACTTTGGAAGTGTTGGGTGGAACAATGTTGTTATCTACAGAACTGACAAAAAAATGCATGCAGAAATTAAATTTGCTTGAGTAAACTATTCTTCAACGCGCGCGCGTGGCTGCGTGGTTGCGCGTTCTCGCCCACGCACAAACACGCTCATAACTCAGACCAATAAAGGAATGGACAATGCCTAGCGCGCGTCCATCCAATTCGGGATGCACGCGGATAGTTGGGAGAGCACGAAGGTAGCGTAAGAGATGCTCGAGGCGCAGCCGAGAGCATCTCTAGCTACCTAAGTGCTCTCCCAACTGTCCAAGTGGATCCCGAATTGGATGGACGCTAGCTAGGCATTGTCCATTGCTTTTATAACATAGCAAGACATTTTTCACGCTGAAAAGTCGCTTTTTCTGCACTTATCAAATTGCAAGTTCTGCACGTGCACGTGCACGTGTTGTTTTCACTGACAGCACGTTTCGCTACACGTGCACGTGCGCGTGCTCGTGTTGTTTTCACCGGTAGCACTGATGTTTCTGCAACCATTTCAGACACATTAATTTTCCAAGTCTCTAAAGTCATCGAGAAACCCTAACTCAAATGTTGAAAAACACTAGCTATTAGTAACAGCTAAAGTTAAGTTTTACTCGAAAAAAGTTGTGAGAAAAACTTTCGCTGGCAAGAAATTTCACCGACGATGGCGTCAGCATGAACCATCTCTATGAACCATCCATTTCTTTTTCATAGAAAATTAGCCAATCACAGCGCGCGCTAGCATATAGCTATGTTATAAAAAGATTTTGTTCATGATTTTTGTTCATGATGGCTCAATAGGATTTAGATAGGACTAGCGCGCGCTATGTTATAATGTGTTTTCTTGACTATAGAAAGCAGAGAAATGAAACTCCCTAAAAAGGATGTCATATGTTATTATTTTCGTTTTGAACTGATGAATATTCCGCATACATTTACAGTAAACTAGTGTAGTTAAAGGCTCTATAGACATACACAGTCCAACAATACAGTCCATACTACCATAATCAGAACCCCGCTATAGAAATCACCCCTACAAAATGGCTAGCATTTTTTTTGTCCCAACCAAATGACAAGCTATAGCTGTTGTGGAGAGTATCTTACTGAAACTTGTAACTGGAAACCTTCGACTGCTCCCAAAGCATTTCAGTTAACCCTTTGACCAAATTTTTACCAAAAAAATGAACCGTTTAATATCAGTGTTTTGGCTGCCATGACGCTAAATGGGCCTAGGTTTTGCTGAATATTCATCAGTTCAAAACGAAAATAATAACATATGACATCCTTTTTAGGGAGTTTCATTTCTCTGCTTTCTATAGTCAAGAAAACACATTATAACATAGCGCGCGCTAGTCCTATCTAAATCCTATTGAGCCATCATGAACAAAAATCATGAACAAAATCTTTTTATAACATAGCTATATGCTAGCGCGCGCTGTGATTGGCTAATTTTCTATGAAAAAGAAATGGATGGTTCATAGAGATGGTTCATGCTGACGCCATCGTCGGTGAAATTTCTTGCCAGCGAAAGTTTTTCTCACAACTTTTTTCGAGTAAAACTTAACTTTAGCTGTTACTAATAGCTAGTGTTTTTCAACATTTGAGTTAGGGTTTCTCGATGACTTTAGAGACTTGGAAAATTAATGTGTCTGAAATGGTTGCAGAAACATCAGTGCTACCGGTGAAAACAACACGAGCACGCGCACGTGCACGTGTAGCGAAACGTGCTGTCAGTGAAAACAACACGTGCACGTGCACGTGCAGAACTTGCAATTTGATAAGTGCAGAAAAAGCGACTTTTCAGCGTGAAAAATGTCTTGCTATGTTATAAAAGCAATGGACAATGCCTAGCTAGCGTCCATCCAATTCGGGATCCACTTGGACAGTTGGGAGAGCACTTAGGTAGCTAGAGATGCTCTCGGCTGCGCCTCGAGCATCTCTTACGCTACCTTCGTGCTCTCCCAACTATCCGCGTGCATCCCGAATTGGATGGACGCGCGCTAGGCATTGTCCATTCCTTTATTGGTCTGAGTTATGAGCGTGTTTGTGCGTGGGCGAGAACGCGCAACCACGCAGCCACGCGCGCGCGTTGAAGAATAGTTTACTCAAGCAAATTTAATTTCTGCATGCATTTTTTTGTCAGTTCTGTAGATAACAACATTGTTCCACCCAACACTTCCAAGTGAAAGCAAAGCATACGATTTCTCTCAGGCGACTTATATGCTACAGAAACTTGAGAAAGTAGCCGTCATGTGTATTCAAAGCGGCGTTTCTGAATGAAAATAGCACGCCGAAAAAATGCATTGTTTCTCAACGGAGGTGAGGAAGTTTTTTCTTGACCGTACCTCCAACATAAACCGACTTCCCGTCCTGTTAAAACAATCTTCATAATTCAATCTGTTCGTGGCAGTTTTTTTATTCCCTGCTAAATCCATCACGCATTTGACAGCACGCACTCATTGAGACTTGTTAGAAGGCCACCAAGAAAACCTTCCACGGTACGCATTGAAGAAATTTTGATGCGGGTTCATTGTGCCGCTTTACGTGACGTATGGATCTTGAATTCGTCGAAATACAGCCACAAGTTTGACTCCTTTGTTTCTGGTAACTTTCTGTCCTTCTTCTGTGCTCTGATATAGTTTTTTCACGACAGGATCCTGTGCCTTTGGAATTGAAGAGAAACCAAAGAAGTTGATACGAACTTTTATGAAAATGTTGTACATGTACCCTTGTATGGGGGTGATCTGAACTTTACCCCTACCCTTTCATATACCTAAAGCATGAAAAAGACATCTGTTTCGGCCGGGACCTCCCCGTATACGCCATTATAGGAAGTATTCCCCAGGGACACTAATAAAATTCTCCGTGGGGGGCACTTACTGAACTTATAAGCGATATGATCTATGAAGGGCACCCCTAGTCCCACCCTTCCTTGGCTTGACACCTCACCCTTAAAGCTTTGCCATGCTGTCAATCCCCACCCAACCATTATCACAGAAGATCTATGAGCATCTATATTGTAGATGGAGAGCACATGATAGGCTTTATTATCTCTATGGCCTTGCAAAGGTCTTTACCCAACAGTACCTGCACAATGCTGAAGTCCATAAAAAGTACAAGAGACATGTTTCAGAGATCTCAGCTCATTAACAAACGCAGCTGGCGTTTCTGATCTTTGGCAGCTACAAAATTTAACTAAGTATTCATTGTCGTGCGAAATTTCAGCTGAATGTGACTTACATGTATGGTAAGATTTAGCAGCCGGCCCTTAGCGACATCCCTTATGTTTGACTGATGACACACCCAGCATTGTCGACGGGTAGGGAGGGTAATGACCATGACTGTAATTTGTCTCAAAGCAATACTAAGCTCGTCACAGAGATTTGAAATCATTAGTCCATTTTATTGCCATGGCTCAAACTATTTCGAGTCATTACCAGTTCCTCTTCACTGACTGCCTTCAAACAAAGGATGCTCAATGAAATGCTTTTTCATCCAGTCACACAAGTCAGGAACATCAGTTATGGTGTAGACAAGACCCTTTGAAACAGAGAAATATTAACAGTGTTGTTACAAGAAGAAAATATTTCAAAATTAATTTTCTGCACAATCAACAGTATCAAGTTTTAAGAAGCTTAAAACTGGACACTTGAATTAAGTTTTAAACTTCACTCCTTTCAGACAAGAGCTATATAATAATTATGGACTTGTTGCTTGGAGACCACACATACTGGTATTAGCCTCTGGTATGTGTCATTTCTTCTTGTTTTGATATAATCTTGTGAATTAATCTTACTGGCATTGACATATCTTACAGATTTCTGTTTTTTATTATTTAATTTTTGCACCAGCCAAATGCTAGCCTGCAGAGCTGGCGGGATTTCGTGTGGGAGTGCTTTTGTTTTGGTAGCAACGTCGTGAAGGAGAGTGGCGATAGTGGCTCCGCTGCTCGCCTGCTCACAAATCCTGCCAGCTACGCAGGCTAGCCAAATGCTTAAAGCACACAACAACAAGTTTGAACTTCATACATGAAGAGCAAAGTATGTGGAGAAATTGCCAACAAATATATGGCCCTCGCAATATTTCATTCAAAAGTAGCATTTCACTCACCCCAACTGCTAAGACGTAAGCATACTCAGCCAACAAGGTAGGACTGTAGGAGAGTAATATAAACATTGAATTAAAGATAATTGATTAATTTGCAATTAAACAGAACTAACGTGCAACTCGTGCTCATGAGTCTTGAGAGCAATTTAATTATAACAGCTTGAATTAAAAGCCAGAAAATACAAAATCATTAGTTTTCAAGAAGTCTCACACGTATCTGCCCTTTAACAAAACCAGGATGAATCTTTCTAACTACTAAGAATCGTAGTTTATACATAAAAAAATTACCTTATTATTCTCCACTTGTGTTTCTTTTGTTTAAAATGTGGATCAGGAAAAAGGAAGAACATCTTTTTTAGCTGTAGTAGTGGAATGATTATTAAAACATTTTACTTGTCTGATGGATGCAAATGCATGATTTTCTACTGCTTTCTAAAGTTAATATTTAAGGTTTAGACCTTCATTTCAAACAGAATATAATTAATTTAATTTGTTGTACTCCAACAATAGAGATCCCAGCACTGCCATGGTGCTTTGATGGTATGGAGAGGCTCCAAGCATATTAGCAAGGCTTCTTTCAGCATTAAAGGAGGCAAAGTTTTCTTTTATGAAATATTTGTGACAACATAAAAATGCAAAGAAAGCCAGTTACTGGATGTGTTTAAAAGCATTTTTTAATTTGTACACATGCAGACATGCAAGCCTACATTTTTGTGCAGTGTGTGTGTTTAATTTATATTATTATTCAACTTTCATACACTGTACGAATTCCGATTTTCTGATTGGTTGATTTGTACCTTGTGATACTGGGTTGCGACGAAACAAACTCCTTGACGTCATTATCATGGTGTAATATCCGTGGTGTAAATTCATTACACCACTGTCATTACACCATGGCTACGGCTGACTCAAAGTTTGACGATTTTTGTTTGCAGTGTATTCAATTTGAATAATAAAAATGTTAACGCACTCATTGCTCGTGAATTATCGGGATTTTCCTGCACTCGTTCACTAACAATGAACTCGAAATTTTCAATACCACACGAGGCGGACAAAACAAATAAAAGCACATAAAATACACTTTTCTGACATATTTTGGCCCATCTTTTGAATTTTGGGAGAAAAATTATAATTATAATATTTGATGAAGTTTTAAGATTTAATCTGAAGATCTCTACTTTGAACAACTTTTTTAGGGTCAAAAAAGGTAGTGTTGGCCATCTCCTGAATCTTGACTTTTTAAGTTGGCATCTCTGAAATTGAACTGCACAACGCTCTCCCATCAAACAACTTTCAATTGCCAGTAACTTTATTTGTCACTGTTACTTTCTTTACACAAGTCACTTGACTTTAACATTGCACTTCTCTTGTAGTTGGAGAAAACAGAGCCTGAAAGCTGAGTCACTGTGGTAGATAACCAGGGGTAGATCTGAGCTAAGGAGGGGGCCCGGCTCTACTTTACTTGTCCAGCCTGGCTTTTCTTCCTTCAGTCATTTCTCCTTTTTTCACCCTAAATAAGAGGGGGGGGGGGGGGGGGCAAAAAGCCCCCCGGCCCCTCCCCTAGATCCACCACTGATAACAGGAAGACTTACCTGCCCCTTGTTAAAATAGTTGGGTAGGTACTTCATGGCATTAGTCCTGATAACATGAATGTTCTGGTACTGGCCCGGGGTGAGCTGTCCTTAATGCCGTCACTCTGTCACTCACATAGTCACTGACCTACAAGTGCCACACACAAGTGAGATGGCAGAATTATATTTTGATCACCTACATGTAACATTATGGGAATACAATATGACCTGGGAAGTACAATGTACAAAGAGGGCCAACAAGGCTCATTTAGCTGTAGATCTTTAATTTGCCTGCACTAGCTTATAACATTATTTTATTAATAATTTTACAAAAACTGCAAGTTGAAATCTCTGAATATAACCCTATAAATCTTCAATTCTGTGCCTTTCAATTGTCAATCCATGTTAACTCGTCAAGTTATGCAAGCTAGTAAATTATGGTGTCATTAATAAACATGCAACATGTACACTGACAAACATGTACAAATTAATGACTAAAAATGACTGAGATAATTATGTTCCATTGGAACTAGAAGATCTCCACACCTTAAGTCTTATTTCCATTCCAACCATGAGAGTGTCTGGAAACATAGGTGACAAATCAACTGCAAAACAAAAAGACACTTGCAACTGCTTGTTTAAAAGTACAAAGAGAAGTCTTGCATTCTACTTGTTGCCCTTTCAACAACTTCACTCCTTTCAGACAAGAACTATATCTCAAAGTGGAGTTTACATGTGGGGCGCAACAGGGGGGACGGTCAGAATCTCCGACTTAATTAATAATAGTAATAATATTCATCATCATCATCATCATCATCATCATCATCATCACTTTATTAATGTCTCAAATTTTCTAGCTGAGCACAGACTACTAATTGGGGAGACTAAATCAAATCAACCACAATCAAATTAAATCTTACCTAATCAAATCAAATGTTGGTTTTGGGGAGAGGGGAAAACTGGAGTACCCATCGAGAAACCTCTTGGAACAGAGTAGAGAACCAACAAGCACAACCCACTTACGACACCAAGTCCAGGAATCGAACTTGGGACACATTGATGGAAGGCAAGCGCCCTCACCACTGCCAACTTCCTGTACCCTGCTTTCTACCCCTCGGAAAAGTTTGATTCAGTTTTTTATTTTTGAAAAAATCCACTATTTATTAAAAGATGGTAATTTGTAGAGGATCCAGGCTACTCTTTTGCAGTCCTGTTGCTATCGTCGCTAAATACAAATAAAAGTGGAATATTCAATATTTTGCCCACCACAACAATTATTTGATAGGTCAAAATACAAATGGAAATTATCACTGACAGTCATGATGATAATTTTTTACATGATTAATTTATTGATTGAGTGATGGTTTCTCCCTATGGGTATAGATATCTTCTGCTTCAAAGCTTGTGGCTTAAATTAATTTTGTACGATGGTATAGAGTCTACAGACTATGCCTACATTAAGATATGTAGACTAATTTGATAAAAAAGAACAACTGAATGTAACAATGTAACCACGGCTTAAAGGTATGAGTACTGTTATATGTACATTGTAGTGTGCCTCTAACTTTTTGATATCAAATAAATTACCAAGCAAGCCACCATATCCACAGCCAATGTCTGCAAACTCCACTTTGGCACTCCTCTCATCTGCCGTTTTACATGTACCTTTGTCATCCTTCTCAGGATAAAATGCGGGAAATAAAGTCCTCCAATCCATTTCATCTGGTGATACAGGACTATACAACACAGAAAACATCCAAGGATATATACATTAATTAGTCAAGGAAAATAATTACAGCAACTTTAATTTCAAAATAAAGGCCCCGTCCACACTTATCCAGATATTTTTGAATCCACAACTTCTTCTTTCCAGATATGGCTTCTGTCCACATGCATCCAGTGTGTTTGGCAGTGAATCTGGACACTTTTAAATTCGCTCTACATAAATACTTGATGAATCCGCTAACGTTAACTGTGTGGACGGGTGAATCTGGATATTTTGAATCCGATGAGGTAGGAAATTCAAGTCCCAGTCTCTTACCGAAACAATAAACCAATATGGCCGCATAACAGCAACAACAGAGCATATCTGCTGTCACTATCGCACGCTATTGCGCATTTATTGCAGAGGCAGCCCTGGGTACTAGAGTGAATCTGGATACCACTGAACGTGTGTAGACAGGAAAATTTAATTTGAATATGCTATGTGTGAATGGAGAAATTTTTGAATCCGGAAAGAAAATGTTGCAGATTAAAAAATATCCAGATACGTGTGGATGGGGCCTAAGTGAGCCCTGAGTGGGGAATCTCGGGGTGATGCTCGATATACCAAGTCAATATATGCACTATTGTCTCGTTCTATTGTGTGAAGTCTATTATGTTATTGTGTGAGGGATAGGACCATTGTTGTGTTCTTTGTGACGTAACTCGAGACTTGCTATTCACTTGGTATATCGTGCACGCAGCCGAATCTCGATTCCATTCAGTATTAGTTTCCGGCAGAGAGATAACAAGCAAATAATGGCCCCAAATAATGCCTGATTTGCAAATACTATAAAGTTGCATTCCAATCAAGCGAGTAAGCGTTTGTCGTGCATG
>JAHPZR010024899.1:0-25582 GCA_019787425.1 Platygyra sinensis
ACTAGACAGATTGTGTGAAATAATTTGTATATAAGCAAACTAGCATGCTACGAGCGCTGGTTGTATAAACACTGAATTTGAGACATATATTTCTTCAGATCTATACACAGACTACGTAGAAAATAGTTAAAGATTATCATAGAATCAACAACATCGCGTCCTTAAAAAACTAAGTGCTCCCTAGCCACACTGCCCAGTTCCTTAGAATGTCTGAATTTCATGCAGTGATTTTATTGTTCAGTTCACATACTCAGGGAATTGGTGTAGCCCGAGTTATGACTAATATCTGACTAAGCACATGTTGACAATAACCTTACCACGGGCGTAAGAACAAAACGGTCAGTATTGAAACCGATTAAAAAGTTTCATAAAGCTGTAAAAACGTTTTCGCCAACTTTGGCACCTGACCTTCATCGCAGTTGACATGTGCAAAGATACAACTGATGAAGGGTCACACAAAGTGATGTGAACAGCCCTTTTGTACTTGCTTTGACACTTTCATAGACCAGCTAGCGGTCAATGCACTTGCAATTGTTGTTGTTAAATCATGCCTGATTCCACCGCATGGTATTTCTGAATCTTTTACCACTGTGGTGTCCAGACCGTTGTCGATGCTCTGAATCGCAGTTAAATCGCCCCCCCAATCAGGGTATAACCAACCCAACGATCATCGGAACCATGTACAAATTCACCAAACTATACTGTCTGTGAAGAGAACAAATCAATCAGTCCAGTCTTAAATGTTTCTGATCTCTACCTTTGGCAGTGAGTTCTTAAGACACAACAGCTGCGCGAAACCGGTTCGTTCAAAACCACCGATTTTAAACTAACGCTCCAGGATCAAGCCTCATCGAATCACACTGACTTAAAAACCACACTAACATCACGGCGTTAAGCTAAATCGGAGAATTGAGAACAAATTGCTCACAAGCCCGATTTCGAGGGGCAGATTAGATTAAATCACTGAGTAACGGTTTCGTACGTGGTGTCAAAACCAACTATTACTTTCGTCTCCCTAATCGACAATTAGCTATCCCAATAATGACAACTTCCGTTGGAGGAAAGCACTTGTGATTGTTGCCAACACGGCGTACGCACGTTATGGACTGCCTGTGTGAAAATGTGCGACTGGTCTAACTCCAGTTTGTATGTGCCGACAACCTTACAGCTAAGCCACCACTGGCACTGAAGTCTGTAGTTGCTATCAGCAACTTAGTCAGTTGGTTCAGAAACGCAATAAAAATTCGTTTTCCTCTGTAAATCCGCCTCCATGAGGTTGTATGTGTAATTGACGCTCTGCCAAAATCTGATAGCGATGTGTGAAGCTTCTGGATGCCCTGTCAATTAGTTATGCTATCGGTCGATTATTGATAAATTGTGCTTGTCTCTTGTCTCACGCAAGGAAGCCAAACAAACCAAGAAGGACCATTTTAATTCAAGATATTAATCGGCAGATTAGCGATTTAATTCTGCCTTCGGAGGTGTATTAAACGTTTAACCCAACCACGATGTGTAGAGTCAGATAAGAGTTAATCGGGCTTTGAGCAATGCGATCTAATCGCAGATTTAAACTTTTAAGTCGCAGGCACTAGCACGATTTACAGCGGCGGATTAGCGCTAATCGGGGTTGTGAAACAACCGGCCTCTAGCGTATTTACAATGTAGTGCCCCTGACAAAACTGCTAACGGCAGGCAAACGTAACTACCATGGCAGTACGACCCTATAAACTCTTATTTACTGAATTGTTAAAGTTACCTGAGGGGATGCTGTGTGATGGTAGCGGTACTTAGGGATTCAGTGAGTGAGAACAAACCGTCGGAGAGAGTCGAAAGCATGCAAATAGGGAATACAGGGGGGTACTGCCCCCTGCACCTCAGGGCTTTGGACCCAGAGGAGGCATCCTAGGGAGTCCCCAGATAAATACAAACATGATTTTTGGTGACTGACAGAGTGATATACTGGATGAAATCTCAGTTTGATCAGCAGCTGAGGCACAAGGCGTAGTCTCGTGTAAGAATTTTCTCAGGTGTGCACGGGATCCTTGGAACTTCATCCTTGAGGTCAGGCAAACGTGGAAGGTGAGTTGGTTTGCATTATTTTCAAAGTTAAACAAATCATGACAGCAGTAATCTTTTCAGCCTGCACTCTTCTACATGTAGATGGAAACTTTGTATTAACTCTTTTGATCTGAGGGCATAGTTTTAACCAATCAGCTTAGCTTGCTGTTCTGTATTTCCAGGTTCTCAATCTATAACAAAAAAATTTCATGTTGTTACTGTTTCATGACCTTAATATTATTAACCTGTTCATGTTTGTTTCACAGCTGTTAAATAAAACAAACTAGCAAATCCAGTGTTGTGCCAAAAGTACTTATTTCTGGTGACTACCGAAAATTTTTTTATATACTTTACTACAACCTTTGTCGTTTTTGAGTTACTATTTTAGTCTGGGATATTTTAACCAATAATTACTGGTATATTTGTGAAAAGACAATACATGTAGGATTATGTACAATTAGATCAATGTTTGACACAAACTCAAGTATATTATTTACCAAGTCCATGCCCAATAATACATGTGAGTGAGTGTCACAGTTCCTTTTGTTCTAATTCACATTTTACTACTTTTAAGCTTCATCACACTTAAATATGTAAAGTTTGCCTACTCATTTGTTTCAGTTAACCAATAAAAACTTTATATGTTCAAGTTGTTCACTGTTGACTTCATAAGACAATGGTTCAAGCCAATTCACTGCAGTAACAACCCAAACCATCCACCAGTATTTACCTCAACAAAACAATATTCCTTTGGTTTCACATTTCATAACAGAATCTTTTTTCAACAGCAAATTCCAGATCTTACCAGCATTCTGCATGTGAGGGCAGTTCAGAGATAACTATTACTTACAGTTATAATGAAAATTACCGTATTAAGTTCAAATTACAAAACATAGTAAAGAAAAGATAATCCTGAACTTCAAAGATAAGAGCATTTACCTGTTGCGGACTTCAATGGGTTCAACGTCAAAATAGGGTCTTAGTATATCAATGTTAGCATACAGATCCAAAGCTCTTTTGGCTGACTGCTTACCAGCCTGCCAAACCTGTAACAAAAAACCAAAAACAAGACTTATACACAACAAAAAGACAGCTTGCAGAAAATTCACCCATTTTGTTACACTTCTGACATACAGTAAAGTCATACATCAAAAGATAGACTTTGGAGATGATTTTCAAAAATTAGTTGCCAAAACTTGCATCAAAATTGTGGCATTATTTTAATGGTTTGGACAAAACCTTTATCTCAGTTAATATAACCACTGAGTTTTGAGTATTTGATAATATATATGCAACCATTCACAACTTCAAGACAAAAACCCAAAAACTGATGTTAACTTGATACATGATCAATGTATAAAGTTACTGGATCTTGCAAAAATTTATGTGTTGATGCCGATTTCTCTGTTTCACAGCAAACTCATGAATTCTTTTATGAAAATGCCTTTTTTACTACAAAAGTCAATGATAGAGAAGTTTAAAGGAATGGTGACCTTTTTCCTTACTCCTGCCTCCAGTCACTCCTTGTCAGTATGTACAGCATTTCTGCCTGTTTTCCTTTGGGCCCAATTTCAATCCAGGCTCTTACTGGAGTCATCAAGCAATGTCTTGAGTATACAATCAAAAGCCCAGTTTTCATGAGCTACATTTTCAAAAACTCTGTTCCTTCTCTTTTTTTTCTGTATAAGCATAAGATAATGCAAATACACTTACATATCCTCCAACTTCCTGTGCCATTCTCTCTCTAATCCTTTCCATGAAACTCTGTCTCTGAAAGTCCTTGTCGACTTGGATCCCTTCAGGGCTAATTGATGAAGGGAAAAAAAAATCACTGATTGAACAGAGGTTGACATCATAGTATATTGAGCCCTTCATCTCGCTCAGAGGTATAAATCGAGGATTTTGGTATCACTTAGGCTATTCATGATAAAATGCCACCATACTATTTTTAGCTGTCAAATTGTCTTTTAGGGCACAACCAAAGAAAAAAAATAATTATTTAAAAAAGTGCTCTTATTTCCATTTTTAGGCTGATTTCTGCTAGTCTCTCTGGTCTGGTCAACTCACACAGGCTCCTTTCTCGAACAGCCACTGATAATCAAGCTTATTCAGCTGAAAATGGTATTTTTAAGGGTCAAAAAGAATTAAGCCTTGCCCAGATTGGTCTTTTTTAGTGTCTTACACACACTGTAATTGAAATTTTTCTGATGAGAATCTAAAACCTTTTTATGTGGGATTCCCACCCCCCTCCCCCTTCCCCTCCTCCAGACAAGAAGGAGGGTGGGGAAACCTTCAGTTTGTGAGGGCAAGAAAACCCCTCACCTTTTTTTCCACTCATTCTTCAGCTCCTCAACTACTTACTGAATACTTGGAAGCGGCTATAAAATACCAACCTTTCCACATTTCCTGGTTCCGACTGCAGATCATCAGTGTTAGCAATATCAATAACAGCTGAGGAGTTATCCTGAAAGATAAAAAGATAGTAAGTTAAATTAAATACTTATAACTTTGTGTTCTATGACAACACAGGATAGATTTGCACTTTTGATAATAGTCCATTGGCAGAGCCAAGTTTTCACATACCGGTAAGCTTGTTAATCATAAAATAATGGTGACCATCATAGAATGACATTACAGTGTAATGTAGGATTTTATATCGCAGTTTGTGCTGCATACAGCTTGCTCAATAAAACTGTACAGTTTAGCTTCCATGTCTTATTTTGTGACCACAAGATCTACAGCCCCGCTCTGACAAGTTTTCGCCTCTCAGTGGTGGGAAATACCTCATTCGAGCTGCAACACTCAGCTAAAATCAGCCCAACAATCTTCTTCTCTTGTAGTTGGAGAAAATAGAAGCCTGAAACTTCGCAATTAAGACTAAAGTTTCACTTTCCACAGATAAGCTATGTACCAGCTGAGTCACTGTGGTAGACAACCAGGGGCAGATCCAACTCTGAGCTAAGGAGGGGGCCTGGTTCTATTTTACTTGTCCAGCCGGCTTTTCTTCCTTCAGTCATTTCTTCCTTTTTCACCCTAAATAAGGGGGGGGGGGGGGGGCAAGCCCCCTGGACCCCTCCCCTAAGTCCGCCACTGATAACAGGAAGACTTACCTGCCCCTTGTTAAAATAGTTGGGTAGGTACTTCATGGCATTAGTCCTGATAACATGAATGTTCTGGTACTGCCCGGGTGAGCTGTCCTTAATGCCGTCACTCTGTCACTCACATAGTCACTGACCTATAAGCGCCACACACTAGTGAGATGGGGGAAATGATATTTTGATCACCTACATGTAACGTTATGGGAATACAATATGACCAGGGAAGTACAATGTACATGTACAAAGAGGGCCAACAAGGATCATTTAGCTGTAGATCTTTAATTTACCTGCACTAGCTTATAACATTTATTTTACAAAAACTGGAAGTTTGAAATCTCTGAATATAACCCTATAAATCTTAAATTCTGCACGCCTTTCAGTTGTCAATCGATGTTAACTCGTCAAGTTATGCAAGCTAGTAAATTATACTGTATTAATATGCAAGCTAGTAAATTATGCTGCATTAATAATATGCAACATGTACATGTTGTTGTTGTTGTTGTTGTTGTTGTTGTTGTACACTGACAAACATGTACAAATTAATGACTAAAAATGACTGAGATAATTATGTTCCATTGGAACTAAAAGATCTCCACACCTTAAGTCTTATTTCCATTCCAACCATGAGAGTGTCTGGAAACATAGGTGACAAATCAACTGCAAAACAAAAAGACACTTGCAACTGCTTGTTTAAAAGTACAAAGAGAAGTCTTGCATTCTACTTGTTGCCTTGATTATTCTTAAAGGTATGAATACTGTTATATGTACATTGTAGTGTGCCTCTTTAACTTTTTGATATCAAATAAATTACCAAGCAAGCCACCATATCCACAGCCAATGTCTGCAAACTCCACTTTGGCACTCCTCTCTTCTGCCGTTTTACATGTACCTTTGTCATCCTTCTCAGGATAAAATGCGGGAAATAAAGTCCTCCAATCCATTTCATCTGGTGATACAGGACTATACAACACAGAAAACATCCAAGGATATATACATTAATTAGTCAAGGAAAATAATTACAGCAACTTTAATTTCAAAATAAAGGCCCCGTCCACATGTATCCAGATATTTTTGAATCCACAACTTCTTCTTTCCAGATTTGGCTTCTGTCCACATGCATCCAGTGTGTTTGGTAGTGAATCTGGACACTTCTAAATCCGCTCTACATAAATACTTGATGAATCCGATAACGTTAACTGTGTGGACAGGTGAATCTGGATATTTTGAATCCGATGAGGTCGGAAATTCAAGTGCCCAGTCTCTTACCAAAACAATAAACCAATATGGCCGCATAACAACAACAACAGAGCATATCTGCTGTCACTATCGCACGCTATTGCGCATTTATTGCAGAGGCAGCCCTGGGTACTAGAGTGAATCTGGATACCACTGAACGTGTGTAGACAGGAAAATTTAATTTGAATATGCTATGTGTGAATGGAGAAATTTTTGAATCCGGAAAGAAAATGTTGCAGATTAAAAAATATCCAGCTACGTGTGGATGGGGCCTAAGTGAGCCCTGAGTGGGGGAATCTCGGGGTGATGCTCGATATACCAAGTCAATACATGCACTATTGTCTCGTTCTATTGTGTTAAGTCTATTATGTTATTGTGTGAGGGATAGGACCATTGTTGTGTTCTTTGTGACGTAACTCGAGACTTGCTATTCACTTGGTATATCGTGCACCAGCCGAATCTCGATTCCATTCAGTATTAGTTTCCGCAGAGTGATAACAAGCAAATAATGGCCCAAATAATGCCTGATTTGCAAATACTATAAAGTTGCATTCCAATCAAGCGAGTAAGCGTTTGTCGTGCATGACATGGGTGCTTTATCAGGGCCGATCAGGGCCACGTTTTCCCAATAAAATTATTTAAACTTGTGTATATTAAGTTTCTCCCATATGGTCAATCCCCGAAAGCTTCTGACCCGGCCTTACGATATTCAAAAGTTCTCCAAAATTCTTTCTTTTACTTACTACTCCAGAGTGTGATCTGCCATAGGGTTGGCATGGGCTCGCTGCCTGTAGTACTTTTTCTGTGGAAGTGCCGCCATCTTGAATGTTGTCGAGGACTATTCCCACAATCCCTTGTCTTTTGAAACAATAGCCCAGAATCCTTTGAGGGTGTTGGATGCTTCTGAATCCAATATGGCGACACTAGGCGACGAAGATAAAAGCAGTTCTGCTTCAAGTGAAAGCCGTTCTTCCAGTTGGTATCTGGTGCAGGTAGGACGATAATCTTAAGTAAAATTTCTGCTGTACTTGCTCTTATCGACGCTTCTAAAATTAGTTCTGTTCGCAGTGGATTAATTTGACGCCAAAACAAAAATAGAACAGGTCGATTTTTGCTTACGGCATGCATATCACGTAACTTGTTTTAGTAAGCTTAGCATAGCTCTCTTAAGCTTTAAAAGCCTGAGATATTTAGCTTAAATATTGTTCAGGTAAACTGAACTATCAGGATTGAAAAGTGTCATGCTGAAAGCATGTTGTTGAATCAATTTGCTGTAAATCAAATGAAGCCCTATTTATATTCAAATTAAGCTTACATCAAAGGAAAGACTAAATATTTATTTAGAATAAACGTATGCAAACACTTACTTTTTTGACGCCCCTTTATTCTTAACCTGTGCAGATAGCATTACCTTATTTATTTTCATCCATGTAATTATCTGTTTATTGATGCTACTAATGATTTTACCTTCATTTATGTCTGGCAACTGAACAAATTCAAAATACTCCATGTCTGGCAGTCAAAAATATATTCCTTTAAAGATTTCAGTTAATAATATCAAATTCTTGCTCATGTGGCTGAACACTTCACTATTTCCACTGCAGTCTGAAGTTTGGTGAGCCTGGCACCCAGTATACCGGGTATATAATTAATGTAGACCATTATTGAGTGGCAGTCCAAAATAATGTTTAAATAGTACTCCAGTTAGCCAAAAAAGCACTCCAGGTAGCCTGAATAGCGCTCCGGTCAGCCTAAAAATAGTCTGCTTAGCAGGCGTATAAATGGGTGGGGGTATTGGAGAAGGAAGAGAATTCAGGTAAAAAAAAATGGAGGGGTGTAAGAGGAAGAGGGAAGGGAACACCTGTGCTACAAAAGCCGCTTCTTTTGCATCTCCCCCTACGGTAATTGGATTAACAGGGCTTTCAGTGCAACGACCAATCAGAATAAGGCACACACTTTTATGCATGACTGACTTTACGCGGAAAGGCATGAAAAAAATATTCATTCTGAGAGTTGTGAGAAAATCTTAAAGCCGTGCAATGTCAACAACTCCCACAAAGGTTTGTATAAGAGGAAGGAAATCAAAGATAGACATTTAAAAAACAGCAGCTGAAGATTTTATGGAATAAAATTTACTTCTGGAGAAGGAAGAGCGCCATTTGAAAATCTAATTTTGCCATCGGGCAGAGAAGAAAGTGTTGGGCTGATTTTAGCTGAGTGTTGCAGCTCGAATGAGGTATTTCCACTAATGAGAGGCAAAAACTGTTCAGAGCGGGGCTTTAGATCTTGTGGTCACAAAATAAGACATGGAGCTAAACTGTACAGTTTTATTGAGCAAGCTGTATGCAGCACAAACTGCGATATAAAATCCTACATTACACTGTATGTCATTCTATGATGGTCACCATTATTTTATGATTAACAAGCTTATGTGAAAACTTGGCTCTGCCAATGGACTATTATCAAAAGTGCAAATCTATCCTGTGTTGTCATAGAACACAAAGTTATAAGTATTTAATTTAACTTAATATCTTTATTATCTTTCAGGATAACTCCTCAGCTGTTATTGATATTGCTAACACTGATGATCTGCAGTCGGAACCAGGAAATGTGGAAAGGTTGGTATTTTATAGCCGCTTCCAAGTATTCAGTAAGTAGTTGAGGAGCTGAAGAATGAGTGGAAAAAAGGTGAGGGGTTTCTTGCCCTCACAAACTGAAGGTTTCCCCACCCTCCTTCTTGTCTGGAGGAGGGGAAGGGGGAGGGGGGTGGGAATCCCACATAAAAAGGTTTTAGATTCTCATCAGAAAAATTTCAATTACAGTGTGTGTAAGACACTAAAAAAGACCAATCTGGGCATGGCTCAATTCTTTTTGACCCTTAAAAATACCATTTTCAGCTGAATAAGCTTGATTATCAGTGGCTGTTCGAGAAAGGAGCCTGTGTGAGTTGACCAGACCAGAGAGACTAGCAGAAATCAGCCTAAAAATGGAAATAAGAGCACTTTTTTAAATAATTATTTTTTTCTTTGGTTGTGTCCTAAAAGACAATTTGACAGCTAAAAATAGTATGGTGGCATTTTATCATGAATAGCCTAAGTGATACCAAAATCCTCGATTTATACCTCTGAGCGAGATGAAGGGCTCAATATACTATGATGTCAACCTCTGTTCAATCAGTGATTTTTTTTTCCTTCATCAATTAGCCCTGAAGGGAGTCCAAGTCGACAAGGAATTTCAGAGACAGAGTTCATGGAAAGGATTAGAGAGAGAATGGCACAGGAAGTTGGAGGATATGTAAGTGTATTTGCATTATTTTATGCTTATACAGAAAAAAAGAGAAGGAACAGATTTTGAAAATGTAGCTCATGAAAACTGGGCTTTTGATTGTATACTCAAGACATTGCTTGATGACTCCAGTAAGAGCCTGGATTGAAATTGGGCCCAAAGGAAAACAGGCCTAAATGCTGTACATACTGACAAGGAGTGACTGGAGGCAGGAGTAAGGAAAAAGGTCGCCATTCCTTTAAACTTCTCTATCATTGACTTTTGTAGTAAAAAAGGCATTTTCATAAAGAATTCATGAGTTGCTGTGAAAACAGAGAAATCGGCAGCAACGCATAAATTTTTGAAAGATCCAGTAATTTATACATTGATCATGTATCAAGTTAACATCAGTTTTGGGTTTTTGTCTTGAAGTTGAATGTTGCATATATATTATCAAATACTCAAAACTCAGTGGTTATATTAACTGAGATAAAGGTTTTGTCCAAACCATTAAAATGATTTTATGCCACAATTTTGCTGCAAGTTTTGGCAAATAATTTTTGAAAATCATCTTCAAAGTCTATCTTTTGATGTATGACTTTTAATGTATGTCAGAAGCGTAACAAAATGGGTGAATTTTCTGCAAGCTGTCTTTTTGTTGTGTATAAGTCTTGTTTTTGGTTTTTGTTACAGGTTTGGCAGGCTGGTAAACAGTCAGCCAAAAGAGCTTTTGATCTGTATGCTAACATTGATATACTAAGACCCTATTTTGACGTTGAACCCATTGAAGTCCGCAACAGGTAAATGCTCTTATCTTTGAAGTTCAGGATTATCTTTTCTTTACTATGTTTTGTAATTTGAACTTAATACGGTAATTTTCATTATAACTGTAAGTAATAGTTATCTCTGAAACTGCCCTCACATGCAGAATGCTGGTAAGTCTGGAATTTGCTGTTGAAAAAAGATTCTGTTATGAAATGTGAAACCAAAGGAATATTGTTTTGTTGAGGTAAATACTGGTGGATGGTTTGGGTTGTTACTGCAGTGAATTGGCTTGAAACATTATCTTATGAAGTCAACAGTGAACAACTTGAACATATAAAGTTTTTATTGGTTAACTGAAACAAATGAGTAGGCAAACTTTACATATTTAATGTGATGAAGCTTAAAAGTAGTAAAATGTGAATTAGAAAAAAAGGAACTGTGACACTCACTCACATGTATTATTGGGCATGGACTTGGTAAATGATATACTTGAGTTTTGTGTCAAACATTGATCTAATTGTACATAATCCTACATGTATTGTCTTTTCACAAATATAACAGTAATTATTGGTTAAAATATCCCAGACTAAAATAGTAACTCAAAAACGACAAAGGTTGTAGTAAAGTATATAAAAAAAATTTTGGTAGTCACCAGAAATAAGTACTTTTGGCACAACACTGGATTTGCTAGTTTGTTTTATTTAACAGCTGTGAAACAAACATGAACAGGTTAATAATATTAAGGTCATGAAACAGTAACAACAGGAAATTTTTTGTTATAGATTGAGAACCTGGAAATACAGACAGCAAGCTAAGCTATTGTTAAAACTATGCCCTCAGATCAAAGAGAGTTAAATACAAAGTGTCCATCTACATGTAGAAAGTGCAGGCTGAAAAGATTACTGCTGTCATGATTTGTTTAACTTTGAAAATAATGCAAACCAACTCACCTTCCACTTTGCCTGACCTCAAGGATGAAGTTCCAAGGATCCCTTGCACACCTAGAAAATTTTACCCGAGACTACACCTGTGCCTAGCTGCGATCAACTGAGATTTCATCCGGTATACAATCTGTAGTCACCAAAAATCATGTTTGTATTTATCTGGGGACTCCTAGGATTACTCCTCTGGGCCAAAACCCTGTGGGGCAATAATAACCCCTGTTTCCTATTTGCTCTTCTCTCTTTCCAGGTTGTTCCACTCACTGAACCCTAAGCTACCATCAACAGCATCCCCTCAGGTACTTTAAATTATGTAAATAAGAGTTTTAGGTCGTACTCCATGTATTTACGTTTGCTGCATTAGCAGTTTGTCAGGGCACTAAATTTAAATACCAGGGCCGGTTGTTCAAAACCCCGATTAGCGCTAATCCCCGATTAAATACGCTAATCTGCGATTAGATTGCATTGCTCAAAGCCAGATTAACTCTAATCTGACTCTAATCGGTGGGTTAAATTTAATACACCTCCGAAGGAAGATTAAATCGCTAATCGGCCGATTAATATATTGAATTAAAATGGCCTTCTTGTTGTTTGGCCTTCCTTGCGTGAGACAAAGACAAGCACAAATTTATCAATATAACGATAGCATACTAATTTACAGCAATCAAAAGCTTCACACTCGCTACAGATTTGGCAGAGCGTCAATTACAATACAAACCTCATGGAGGCGGATTTACAGAGGAAAACGAATTTTTATTACGTTCTGAAACCAACTGACTAAGTGCTGATAGCACTACAACTTCAGTGCGAGTGGTGGCTTACTGTAAGTTGTCGGCAATACAACTGGAGTAGACAAGTCCACATTTTCACAGGCAGTCCATAACGCGTACGCCATGTTGGAAACAATCACAGTGCTTTGTAACGGGAAGTTGCATTATGGGATACTAATTGTCGATTAGGGAGACAATATAAGTGGTTTTGACACCACGTACGAACCGTTAATCAGTGATTAACTAATCTGCCCTCAAATCGGGCTTTGAGCAATGTTCTCAAATTCTCCGATTAGCTAACCCGGTGTTAGTGGTTTTAATCAATGATTTAGGCTTAATCGGAGGTTAGTTTAATCGGGGTTTTGAACAACCGGGCCCAGATGTTTCTTAAGTCATCCAAGTAGATATCAGAACATTTAAGAAGGGACTGTTGATTTGTTCTCTTAACAGACAGTTGTTGGTGAATTGTATGGTCCTATGATGTTGGTGTTTACCCTGATTGCCATTCTTCTATTCAGCATGAAAACGTCTGGACACACAGTGGTAAGATTAGAAATACCATGGTTGTAATCAGGCATGATTTAAAACAAAATTGCAGCATTGACACTGGTTATAAAGTTTCAAAGAAGTAAAAAGGTTTCAATCACTTTGGTGACCTTCATCAGTTATCTTTGCACATGTAACTGATGAAGGTCAGGTGCCAAAGTGGGCAAAACGTTTTACTTTTTGAAACTTTTTAATCAGTTTCAATACTGCCATTTTGTTTTACGCAGTGGTAAGGTTATTGTAAAATATTCTTAGTAGATATATTCATAACTCGGGCTACACAATTCCTGAGTAGACTGAAAATAAAATCACTGCATGAAATTCAGATTTCTAAGGGAACTGGGCAGTGATGGAGACTTAGTTTTAAGGACCATGTTGTGATCTTATGATAATTTAACTATTTTCTACGTAGTCTGTGTATAGATCTTAGAAATAAATCTCAATTCAGTTATAAACCAGCTCTTAGACTAGTTTCTTAAAAATTATTTCACACAATCTGTCTAGTTCACATGTACTTTTAACCAGCTTACAAGTAAACCCTGTATTTTTTTCTTTAAAAGCAGGGATGGCAACTCACTCACTCACCTACTGTAGTCAGCAGGGGATTCTCAATCCTTTTGGGTTTATTAGTAAATGTATATTGAATTTATTTCTTTTGTCCAATAGTTTAAACCAAGATGATGAAAACTGTCACTAAATATTGCTTTTAGCAGTTTAGATCAAAGCTTAAATCTCTAGTGAATGGTGTGCCTAAGAAACTGATATCCTTCATTTGTTTTTTAATAAAATAATGAAGAATAACTTTTGTACGTGAAACTGTTTTATTATTGATTTTCTTAGTGATGTTTGCAATGTTCTTGTTTATTTAGCAAGAGGGAACACTCATGGGCACTGCTTTTGGAGTTTGTTTTGGTTACTGGCTTGGTGGAGCAGCATTTTTTTATTCTGTGGCATTTATGTGCAGCACCCACCTAACCTTTCTCCAAATTCTTTCTTTATCAGTAAGTAACACATTGTATTAAGTGAGGTCAAACTTCATACCAGTTTTTAAAGCAACTACATGTAAGTGTAAAAATTTTCTTCTCCCTCCTGTATGGGATGCTAGTCCATCGCAGGGTTAAGGCCCGTTTACACAGGCGATTTTTGTCGCGACAACTTGATGCAATTTTTGTCGCAACAAAATTGCATCAAGTTTCAAACATGTTCGAAAACCCCTGTGATATCGCGGTGACAAATCGCACTGAAAATCACACCTGGTTTACACATGCGATTTTGAAGTTGCAACTTTGGCGCAACAAAAACTGCAGTGAGTTGCCGCGACAAAAGTCGCCTTTGTAAACGGGCCTTTACCCTCCACATCAAGGTCATCAGTACCCAGTTATTTGCTGTGAAAGTAAAGTGTCTTGCTTAAGTGCACAATTTCTCCGGCCAGGGCTCAAACCTGAACTGCTCTGTCCCGAGATGAGTGCAGTAATCATTAGGCCACCGAACCTCCCATTTAACTGACAAGCGTAAGGATTAATCTATGCACAGCCAGCCAAATAATTGTAGGTTCAGCTACTGGT
Source organism: Platygyra sinensis (assembly GCA_019787425.1). Lineage (NCBI taxonomy): Eukaryota > Metazoa > Cnidaria > Anthozoa > Scleractinia > Merulinidae > Platygyra > Platygyra sinensis. The sequence goes on from JAHPZR010024899.1 coordinate 14,244, forward strand.
GCACTCAACAAAATACATTCATGTATGGCACAATATGCAATTGATTTACATTTTTCGTTTTAATTTGAACTTCAGGGATACGCATTGTTTGGAAATGTTCTTTGCCTTTTTTTAACCACCATTGGGTATCACCATTCGCACTCATTCTTTTATGCCCTGTGGTTGGTGTTCGGAGGACTGTCAGCCGCTAAATTGGTGAGTGAGCGAGCGACATACACATGCAGCACAGATGTAACAACTGTCACATATAACAGCAAGTCTGTAAAGTTTTGGGGAACCTTGATATTACAAAGGGCCAACCTTTTTTAACTGGTGAAAGTATGTTCACTAAAACAAGGTTTCATTGTATCAGGGATCTTTTCCATATTTCTCCAGAACTTTTCATTAGCATGAGGTGACTAGGTGTATTTCTGAGATGCTTACAAGTCCATTATACGGTCACCCTCAACATTGCGTGGAAATCCCCAGTACTGATTTAGAGAGGCACTGTGAAGGGAGCATTTTGCTTAAGAACTTGACGCAATGACCATGGCCTGTCAGGGTTTGAACCCAGACTGCTTGATCCAGGGCTTCGGATGCTCTCCACTAGGGAACGGTGACTCCATTAGTTACTTTTTTAAAGATTGTAATTAATAATTATGATTTTTATAATTTATTGATTGGTAAATAATTTTGATACTCCTGTGTGAAATCCTAGACTGTTATGCATTGCTTACAAGTGCATGCACTTGGTCCTGTAGTATATAACTGTGATACAATTTGTTTTTGTTAAATAACACCTGTTTCTATCCTACAGGTGACTGTGTTTATGAGTCGCACATTCAATCGACGTCAGGGTTTGATTGCTGGTTGCGTGGTGGCTGCGGTGCATTTGTTGTTTTTATTGTATCTCCACTTTGCATATCACAGTGTGTACGAAGGTCAGTGACAAGCATTTAGTTGGTACAAGGCCAAGCAGTTTCATAATTATAGTTAACTGCAATCTCTGCTGTCCTTTGTGTACTGTATAGATGTACACTTAGGCAAAATAACAGTAGTATCCCTCCAAAAAGAGTAACAATAGGGTAGCCTATGTTAATATCTGTGTTAGTAATGTTTGAACCCTCCCTTAGGTATATATTAAATGTCAAAAATAAAATTTAGTCTCACTCTTCTGGCAAAATTTGTCAATAGATAAGTACAGATAGTGCTGGTTCTCTGTGTGACAGAGACTGGCTTGAAGTTCTCTTTCTGCTCAGTGAAGAAAGAGAAGAGAATCCATTTATAACAAGGTATTAAAGTGCCGGTGGCAAGCATGTATACCTAATAATTTTATTGTGTGTTCTTGACCAAGTGTGAGGTTAAAATGGTCGAATATTGGCCATTTGCAGTATAAACGGAGATGCCGTCAACGTTTTAACTGAAACACACTGAAAAGGCCCAGGTCAATATCCAGCCATCTTGTTGAAACAAGCTCAGCCAAGGGTTTATAATGTTCTGGCTTTATTGGTTATACAAATTTACAAGGAGCTCTGTATTGTTGAACAAGAAATTTCCTGTTGAAAATTTATTCTGAAATTGTGAGATGCTTTTATGACTAAGTAGTAAAAGGTACTAGTATCAACTGACTTCATAAAGACACAACTTGTAAGATGCAAGTTAGTTGCAGAGTACAAGTCAGATGATCCATTAAGGAGGGTTCTGGCGATGACTTCATTTGGATTTCCTTGCTGTTGATTTTCAGACTCAGCTGACATGATCTTGACTCGACACTCAAGAGAGGTAATGACCTTGACACCATCTGTTGCTCAGTTAAAAGACATTGGAACTGAACAAATGATTGCCACCTTGGCCAGAGTGAAAAGGAGCATAAATGGCAGTATGTCCTAAAGCATTTTTTGTAATACATCATTAAATTTTAAATTTGTGCCACCTTGTTTTTTAGTAAGCGTTCGGCTGTTGTATATTAATTTATAAACAACACTTAGAACGGTCATCGTCACACTTCAGACTGTTACACTCCTGGGAAGATTGTTTAATCAAGGGGATCTTTAGACATCAGTATGAACATAAGAGGTGCCGGGCCCCAAAAGGCAGAACACTGAAATCAGCAATCTAGAACGAGTGGTCTGGGTTCAAGCTATGACTGGAGTCATTGGGTTCTATTCTTGGGCAAGACTTTTCACTCATGATTGGAGTGTCCCAGGTGTATAAATGAGTACCAGTGAATTTATTACTGAGGTAAATCTGCAGTGAATTAGCATCCATCTCCAGAGGTGTGGGATGGAAATATTCCTTGTCACTTAAAGTGCCGAGGGTTTTCACCCTTCCTTCTTCCCTCCAATGCCGACTAGTTGAACTACTGGTATTGAAAATGGTGTAAAACATGATAACTGAAAGGATAAGCACTATGAATGATAGAGAAGTCCCATTTGTATTCAGTCTTGTACCTCAGCCTGAAGTTACCTAGTTTATCCTAAACCAACCATCATTGGATATTTCTTTTCATGATGTTTCGTGATTAGCACCCTCGTGTGTTTTCATGAGGGTGCAAAAAAGCCGAGGTTTGTTATTTCATATCCTTGACGCCCTCTTACCCACTAGTCCATCCACTGGTATTTATTTTTTGTTACAAGGGGTGAGCCATGCAAGCACACTAGAGCATTTCCCCCATGGGCCAACCCTGCTTGCATTTGAGTGTTTCCAATCTCCACTTTTACTTGCAATCTTGTTGAACTCCAGGCAGTATAGAAGGTCTGTGAGCTGATTACTCTTCCACCCTTTGGCAAATTTTGTTTGCTCTTAAGAAGTGCTTTCCCTCACTCAAGCAGCAGAACACACTCTCTGGGAAAAATAATATTGTATTAATTTTGCTGATTTATTTTCTTTTGTCTAGCTGTGGCTGGAGCAACGTCCATGACCATGTGAACGAATGAAGGCTGATTATAATGCCTGAAGATGGAGCAAACTGATGATAGCTCGAGATGAACTCAAAAGAAAAATCATTTGATGTTATCTAGTAGTAGTAGTTACAATCCTTTGTAAAGAACATCTGATGTACAGCATGTCCGTGGGCCCAGAAGGTACCACCATCCATATTAATGTTACTAGGAAAAGGAAGTTACTTTTAATAATACGTTTTTTGAATGTGTTTTGATTGTGGTCTCTTGTTGTAACATCAATTTATTATTAATATGCTTCGTAGGTGTGATGATTTGTAAGTTTTTGTTCTTTTTTTGCTGGGTGCAAATCTAGTTGCTTCAGAAACAAGATTGAACTAAATCAAAGTGTATCATAGGCAGAATTTGGGTTCATTGATGTAGTTAAGCTGTACAGCTTAACTTCAGATACAGTCTGTGGTAAATTGTTTTATGTATGTTCTGTTAAAAAGTGAATGAAAATGATTTCTCCTCAGCTGTTAACAGTGTTATAGACTTAGTAAGCACATAGTTAATACCAGTATAAATTTACAAAACCTATTAACATGTACAGTTTAGTTTGGCAAATGGATATTTATGGAAATGGTAAAGAAAATTTTGACTGTCTTTATGGAAATAAAATAAAAGTAAATAGTTATTAGATAATTCTCTGAATGAGAGTCCATTAATTTATGGATTTACACTATGAGTGATATTTGAAAATTCTCTCAAAATTAAAGGCGAGTGCAGTTTAAAAGAATTTTAAAATATCAGAAGTAGTGTAAATCTTGAATTGCTGAAACTTTTAGACGTTGACTTATTATATGACTGAGTGATTGGAAGCGTGTGTGTGTTAATTTGTACTGCAATGCAAATTGAGAATTGGCAATAATTTGTCCTGTTATCAGCCAATCACAATGAAGAATTTTCTCAGCTTTATAATAATATGATCATGATCATCATATACCAGGGTTTAGGTAGCCTCCCATGCAGACGTTCTTAGGCTTGTCACGTGTTCCTCCCCACAAACGTCTGCTCAACGGACAGGCCACTTCCGTTCACTGGCGGTTGGCCTTTGTTTTAAAAGAACCAATCTTGTTCTGTTAATGTTGACATCTCTGTTGTTTGCCAGGCTGTTTGCCATGTGCTTGTGAATTGTTTAGGCTCATTTATATTGCACGATATTTGCTTTCGAGGGGCAAAATATGGAAATGGCAACATATGTTGCTTCTTATCACGCAAATCATATTTACGCGGCCACGTCCGGTTTTTAGTTCGGAGACGCCGTGCTTTACTTCGACAAAGCTACACGTTTGTGTAGTGAGGTTCTTATGTTTCTGCCATCAATTTGGTTGAGCTTGTGTTTCTCGAGTTCGATGAATAGTTTTATTGCTCCTTTTGTCCCTTCTGGCACCACATAATTAAAATGTAGCTGTTTACGTGCGAATCAGTTGACTGTTTTACGTGTTGTATATCCCATTGTTTACTTAGCTCAGGCAAGACCGTACCGGTCCTCAATGTGGATCTTATCAGTTGCCGGTACTTCTAAAATAATACGTACGTCTGCAGTTGCTGGAGGAACTCGTACGTAAGTGAAAATTTTGAGCATTTTGCGACACAAATTTCTCGTGTTGAAGCGTTGGGTCAAAGTCGGTCAAAGTCCAGCTTTGCCCACATTGGCAGAGAAGCTATGATTGGCTAACCGTCAACGAACGCATGTGACCGGAACGTTGAGCAGACGTTCGTGGGGAGGAACGCATGACAAGCCTAAGATCGTCTGCGCAGGAGGCTAGGGTTTAGGGAATAGAGAGCTAGCTTCATAAAGTAGAATGTTGACAGGGATTCAACTGCTGGACAGACAAGCCTCTAAGGAGGTCTGAAAGCATGTCCCCTTAAATGCTATTTTATGCCTATGAAGATATTTCAAAAGAAAAACAATCAATTGTAAAAAGGACAAAACATCAAGAATATAAAGGGATTTCAAAGACTTGCTCCAATTTTTATCCTGCGGCACTAGTGTAATTGAAAATGTTCACCAGACCCTGACCCCAAGTACCCCCCCCCCCCCCCCAACAATGCTACAGCCTTGACTGTCTTGATACAAGGTCAGTCAAGGTTCAGTTCAAAGGTAAGGGTGACTGACTATTGAGGACATTTTAACTATTGCAATGAATAGAATATTGCATGAATATTGCAATATTATTGTGATAGTGTAGGTACTATTGCAATAGTATTGCGATAGTTTTTAGGATTGTCTGTATTTACTTAATGCCTTACGCTCCCGACTTACAGAAATATCTAAGAAGTAGTAGTCAATACAGGTACTGAGGAACACAATGGATACTGCAACCCTATTGGTAGTCCAAGAATTTAAGGGTGTAACAGTACATCAAAGCTATCGATGCATCACGATGTTAATGCTGCGATAGTGATGGATCGATAGTGAAAATGAAATATCAATAACAATTGTGATAGCGTAGCGAACTATCGATAGTTTCTATACTTCTAACATTTTAACTTGTTGGAAAACAAAGAAACCTTTTTCCACCCAGAAAAAGGTAAAAAAGAAAACCTTAAACAATCTGCCTAATACCTATACACCTAGCATTTTTAGCATCTTGATTCTTGAACCACCAATAGGGTTGTGCCTGTCATTGTGCTCCTCAGCACCTGTATTGACTACTACTTCTTAGATATTTCTTTAAGTGTAAGACATAAAGTAGATAAAGACATTCCTGAAAACTATCGCAATACTATTGCAATAGTACCTACACTATCGCAATAATATTGCAATATCCATGTGACCTATTGCAATACAATTGCAATAGTTAAAATGTCCTCAATAGTCACCCCTACAAGAATTAAGACACTAAAAATGCTAGGTGCAGGAGGTGGATTGTTTTTAGTTTCTTTTTTACCTTGAAAATCAAATCTGGGTGGAAAAAAGGTGTCTTTATTTTCCAAAGAAGTTGAAATGTTAGAAGTATAGAAACTATTGAAACCATCTATAGTTCGCCACACTATCGCAATTGGTATCAATGTTTCATTTTCACCATCTATTCATCGCTATTGCAGCATTAACATCGCGATTCATTGATAGTTTTATTATGTCAAGATCTGCACCTTGTCAACTTTATATTAATCATTTTTAAATATACTTTTACACCTAATTAGTAATATGATCTTGCTTGGGGGAAAGGAGGAGAAGAGAGTGAAACACCTGATGCTGCTTTGCAGCTCTCAAATGTTCTTCCACAGTCATGTCTTATCAAGTTGTAACCTCAGAACAGTATAACAATGTAATGTTTATTTGTTGTTAGATTACTGTTTGCTATGTTTGCCCACGCTCACCACCCCCCCCCCACCCCCCCGGTGATTTTCCCCCTCCCATACTCTCTCACTCACTCCCTCCTCCCTCCCTCCCTCCCTCAAGCAACAGTCATTATAATATATTATCATTTAACAGTGAAGGCTGAGAATTGTCAATCACACTGACTGTGCAATTTGTCTGATGATGGTTTGTGGAAGAGGAAGTTGAGTGATGTTCTGTGGCAGAACAATCTTCTTTAGAAGGTCTTTACAGCACTCCTGAAGGGTGTATGGCACTAAAAGGAAGTTGGAAAAAAAATCAGCTGTAAATAACATATTAAACTAGTTTTTAGTTTTAAGGCACCCTGGTTACCTGAAAGGTTCCTCAGGATCTTCCATGCAATGAGGGTAATGAATCTGACAAATCCAAGTCTCCAGCCCTCCAGTCTGGGCATTTGCTAACGACATGTCAGTCTGGGGGGGGGGGGGGGGGTATTGTCAAAGGCAATTTTATCTTTCAGTTTTCAAAACATGTATATCTTTCATTATTTATTTTTGAAATATCCTGATTGCGTTCAATACAAAACGTATAAAAAATGAGTTGGCAGGGCCTTCAGGTCCACCCTGCTTCAAGTCATCTACGGGTGATTTAGTTGTCAAAGTAAATTTGATTCTTACTAGTACTGCACCCATCGGAAGTCGAAATAATTTCTCGGGATGTACTTAACCGGTATCAAAGTGACAACAATCGTGAAGGTTATTTCTTAGACCAATTGTAATAAAAAAGTAAGGAGTTACGCCAATGTACTGGTGTTTCCACAAATAAAACCACGAGTGAAGTCACATCCACGATTTAAGAGTGAACACAGTCGATATGACCGGTCTGGATTAATACCTGGGCCTGTCACAGGATTATAAATCGCTTATTGCCTTACCGTTGGGTGTGATAACAACTTCGCTTCTGACATATACATCGCGATTTTCATTCTCTATGCGTCGAACTTCAGGTGCTACGGGAAAGTAAATTTTTCTGAAATTCAAAAGCATAACAGCATTCGTTGATTCCTCGAGTGCTATCCACGGGTGTGTCACGTAAGTATTCACATCGTAACGACCGTGTGATGGTTCAAGAGTTGAATACAGAACTTGCTCTCCCTGGTAATTTAACCATAATACTTTTACACGGCTTCTCGACCGGTTGATGAATCGAACTGGCGTTCCAATTCTTGCGTGTAAAGATCTTGGCGACGTCGACGGCTGAGGAGTTACGTTTTCCTCCATGTTGCGTCACACCCTTCTACCGTATGTATGCTACCTCGAATCGTCACAAAGGAACCTTCCCGACTTGTTCGTACGCCTTGCGCACCTATGACGAAAGTGCGGGGGTCGCATGACTACTGCACGCGCACATGCAGAGCCTCTTGCTTGTTCACTACTCGTTGAGAGTGACGACTGTACAGCCAAGTCAGTTATGCCTGGGACAAGTTATTGCTTAAGTTTTTTGCTTGCAGTCACTGTTTCCTTTTGTATTTTAAACGCTACTTTAGTGAGATGTGGTCTCATACATGTAAGAGAAACCGCGAGGACTCCTTCGACTCAAAATTCGACATCACATGGCGTTCGAAACGGAACGAAGTGCAATATTTTGAAGTGCTCTTTGGTCCTTGACAAAAAGGAGGCAGGCAAACTGAAAGAACTGATAATCTACGAAAATGCGTTGGCTGTTTTCGTTTTCGTCACCGTTGGAAATTCCACAGCTCCTGCGCAAAATGAAGGAAAGAACAAGTCTTCCGTTGAACTGCAAATCAAGCAGAAGTGGGCCTGGTTGCGAAATAAGCGAGGTCGATTTCTCGCTACCCTCCCGTACGATTTTGACATCCTTTCTCTGACTACCTTGCAAAGGGACGCTTTTAGCGTAGACCTGAGCATAAATGCGAAACCACGAAGCTGCTTTGTAAACATTTCGAAAAACTGTTTGAATGGGATGATTGCCTCCTCTGTTATAGACAGTGTAACAGGTTCTGAAGGAGATTTCTGTGTCAGAACTGTAGACATAAACGAGGATGGCAATGACAGAGACGGGGGGTATCGCTGTTGTGAACAAAAGAACAACTCTTTCGTTTGCGATGAATCCATTGAGAACAACCAGTGGATTCAAATTGCGATCAGATTTCTCTGGGCATCATCATTTGGATTTGGTCTTTTTGCACCTCTTTTATTCAAGTACCTTCCCAAAGAATTCAAAAAAGGACCTAGATTAAGACCAAGGGCCACACTTGCTAGAAGAGAATCTGAAAATCCAGAGGCTGACGCATCATCTGTGGACATGATGGCTCTATATACACGCCCACTGTTATTTGCTCTGGATGGCGGATTATTAGATGTGCTGCGAACACGGACTGAGTCAGTGTTCTTCTCAAGATTGAGCCGTTGTCTCTTTGTTATCTTACTAAGTTGTCTCCCTCCTCTTCAAGGCTTTATTTACGCCTATTTGAAAAAAGGAGAAGTGGGAATTTCAACTGGAAAATTGCTTGGTGTTGGAGATGCTTTCATCACGTTGCTGGAGAAGAGCAGTCAGTTTGTATTGAGTGCAGCCTATTGCTTTTGCATTCTTCTAATCTGCATTGCAATTGCAATCCCTAGAACGTTGTCAGACTTGGCAAGACGGCTTGCTGGAAGGAGAGATGAGCGCTCATTTCTTGGCTTTAAAAAGCCAGACGAGATCATCAGCTCATCAGACAAACGTGGCTTCCAACTGATTTACGAGAACATTGTTTTTCATCTTAATTGCCTACTCATGTGGCAGTTTTGGAAGTTTGTGTTCCTGGTTGTGACCTATCCATTACAGAAGCTTTGCGGCTTAAACGTCTTTGATGAACCCTTCGACCCAAGCTTCAATGCTGAGTCGGAAGAGACAGAAAGTAGATGTGAACTATGCTCAAAAATTTGCAAGACAGTTTGGTTGCTATTAGTCTTCCCAATATGGGCGGTAACCATAACTACGGCTTTTATTCTTTACATCATCCCAGTTACTTATGTGGCCTTTCGTATCTGGAAGATGTTGTTCAGAATTGAATTTGAATCACAGTGCTGTCAGACCATTCCGTCCTTTGTAAAGATCACATCTTTTCCCATCTTGTATATCTTGTTCATTGTATTTTGCATGTGCGTTGAAGCCTCGTACATCATGCTGGTTGTCACCTTGACCGTGAACCTCATGTTTCTTGGAAGTGTTGCTGGTTTTACAACCATGGGCCTGCTGTTCTATATTGATGTTTACCTTCCGTACATTGTTCTCGGGTTATGGGTAATTGCATACATGCTGAGAGCTACAAACAAATATTACGCCCAGTTTACACACTTGAAGACCCTTGTCTTTGAAGAGTGTGAAAAATTTGACGAGGAGGCTAGAACAGAAGCAAGCATCAGAGAATCATTTAGTGGGCCGATTAGCGAGAGGAGGTCATCGTCCCTTTCCTCCCTTCAGAGGTCCAAGTCAGCGAACTTACTTGTGACGGTAGATGATTACGGTGTCCCTAGCATTCCACTGGATATCTTCCTTGCTTCCTCCCATCAAATTATGCCTTTCAAGCGCATTATGTTGGCAAAGTTCTTGAAGGTTATGGCCCTGGGGTGTTACCTGGTGGTAATATTCCTATTTGTGATGTCGCTGATGGAATATCATGCTGTGAGCACAATCGTCCAAGGGTTGGCACTGTTTCTACTGGGGGGGTTGCCATTATTAGCTCTTCAAAGCCGAGATCATTCAGAAGCTGAAGACATTAGAGCAAGGTTTTATGTTAAGGATTTCATCAAACAGTATACCAAGAGAACTTTGTAAGTTTTTCTCACAGCTTATAAACCCAAAATTGAGATGGGCCGCAATTTCAGTGTTAGTAGAGAACAGATAGAGTTTACTGATCGACAAGTACAAAGATTTAGAAAAGTGACCTAAATGTTCAAGTCATGAAGTTGCAATTGTCACTGAATAAACTTGAAAGCTGGGGATTAGGAAGAAAACAATGATATTTGTTTTAGGTAGTGACAAGTCACTCAGATTACTCTTTCTCACTGCAGAGGCAGAAAAATATTAGCAAATTACAAAGTACATAATTTGTGAAGGTTTTATTGGTTTTCAGTAGCTACGGAGTCATAGTGTGAGTCATAATCAAAAGCGAAAAAGTGATACTAACATCTTGTGAAAATCAAACCAAGGGAGTTGGAAGCAGAGCATGTGTTTCACTTTATAAGACTCTCTTTCTTACAATCCAGGGAAAGCAGTAGTGGAAAAACAAACCAATCACAGTGTTTGATTCCAGGCCTTGCGATTGATTGGTTCTTCCACCACTGCTTCCTACTCCGAACAATTTAGTTTTCACTGGATCATAAGTGGCATAATCGGAAGAAATGGAAAAGCTCTGATTCTTCTGTCTCTGATTTCATCAAGCTTATGACTCCAGCTATGACTCTTAAATTCTCTTAAGACTTGAACTCCCAACTCTGACTTGGACTTCGTTGCTAGTGAAACCAGCCTTAAATGTTTAGCTTTGTTTTTGCGGGGTTCAAGTCACTTTTCAAACCAGTGCGATAATATTAATATATATATTTTCTGTAATCTCTTTTACTACATAAATTTAAACATTCAACACAACACAAAATTAATGTTGAGTTATCAGAATACAAAAATGGAGAAGAAATGTAAACTTTGTGTAAGTGATGTCAAAGAATCTTGATAATGAAGTTATTTTTGTAATGAAATGATAATTATAGAGATATACTTTATAGAGTAAACATTTGATGTCAAAAGCATCTTTGTTTTGTTTGTTCTTGTGTTTCTTGAAATGAAATAGTATTTTTATCACTACAACTGTTGTAGTGATAAAAATTACTAGTTTTGTTCATTACATTATGAATGTAATAATTAACTTCTGGTAATGCCAATATTTTTACTTGAATCTTCCAGGTAAATATAAATACTGTGGTTGCTTGGATGAGCTACTAAAGCTCATCATAATTTGTCAGAGTGCTGTGTAATCTTGAGGTATTAAAGAAAAGAAACTTTACTCCACATACAAGCATTAATCTCCTCCTTGGTGCAATTGAAGACCAAAAAAATGAAACAATCAAGGGGTA
>JAHPZR010024902.1:0-10000 GCA_019787425.1 Platygyra sinensis
GCAGTCTGCATTTTGTACTGGTGGCATATTTATATGCTATTAATGATCAGTAACTGTAGAGGGACCAGCCCTTTTGATCTAGAACAGTTCTAGATTTAAAGGACTGGTCCCTCTAGAAGGTTTTGCAAAAGATGATCATCATAAATTAACTCTTCATCAGTTAAACAGTTGAGCTTGAAGGCCACTGTTACAAGTGTTTAACAATTTCTTCCTCTATAGGTGAAGATAAAAGTATTAAGAGGGCATAAAGATGCTGTAAACAGTTGTTCATTTGCATTTGATGACTCCAAGATTGTCACTGCTTCACATGACAAGACCGTGAGACTTTGGGTAGGTAGATTTTATTCACTGGACATTTGTTTTGGAAGTTATAGCTGAGACTTATAAGCTTTAAATTCTATTACATACCCATAAACATGATGGTATCATTAACAATTAGACCCATAGCTGGCAAGGGCTACGGGTCAGTAGCCCATGAGGTCATGAAGCTTAATGGGCTATTGACCTGTGGCCCTTGAGGGTTAAGGGTTTAATTGTTTTAGTATCATCCAACTAGTCAGACAGAAAAGGCAATAATAAGCAAATGCAAGTTGAAGAAATATTTATTTGGGAATAAAGCCTAGCCAATCAAAATGCATGATTTGGATTAGTCCACTAGTTGGATGATAGTAACTTGTATTATTAAAAGATGGGAGGGTTGTCCAATATACACGAACTGATACGACCCGTGTAATGGCATCTTCCTTTTTGCACGACCCATTTGATTCGTACGAGTCATACGAGTCGTGAAACAATACGAACAGCGTCCGATGCAGAGAAGGTCAACGGCGGCGCCAACAGTAAGTGAACTGGAGCACTGTCTTATCAAGGACATGTCAAAGGCTGTATCTACTGTTGATAACAGATACTTGTTTTGTAAACACTGCTTGTCAAAATGCTTGATTCCATCGCATGTCCAGAATCCATTGGTGTTCATAAATCTTTTCCCCCTTGGTCACTTCGCCCCCACCAAAAGTGAGTTCGCTCCATAATCGAAGTCACTTCGCTCCATACAAAAGTTACTTCGCTCCATGTAAGAAATTAGTGAAATAATGTCTTGAACGTTTTGTTTTGATGTTGGAGTAGAACTGATTTTGAACTTACGTCATTCAGTCAGATATTAACTAATACAGCTTACAGTCGCGTTCCGCTTGGTAACACTAAACATCATTTCGTTCGATTACTTTTCTCAACACAAATTCTTATACTTTCCTCCGCACGAATTCTTATAGTGATAGAGAATCTTTTAAGATACCATAAACAGTTGAGGTTAAGGTCGTATTCCGAATTTTCAAGTAAACAAATCTTGAAAGCTCGGTGCGTTGTGCCGGAAAAAATTCTCACCCTGTGTTAACATAAGTTCACACATTACGCGTGGGTATACATGTGGCAAGAAAACAACAATACAGTCTTCAAAAGAAGTTTTTTGTAACTACACGCGATATATCAAATACTGTTAGACACAATAAAAATGCTTTTGAATGCAGTTTATTGAACAATGCGCGTTAAAGCCGTAGATGAGAGTGGTTCAAGTGAATGCTAGACAACGCGCGTGATCGAACAAAGATATTTAGACTCAATAACACATAAACTACACCAAGATCAAATATAGCTTAACAGGTTTTACAGGTGGTTGAAACTTTACAGGGTAAAAGCCGTGGATGGTTTTTAAACTTTTTCACATACGATCGGCCATCAATCGAACAACCGACTTTGTTTGACTTTGTTGCCACGCAAGTGCTACAAGTGAATGCTAAACAACGCGCGTATAATCAAACAAAGATATTTAGACTCAATAATACCACTTTAACTACGCCTAGATCTCAATACATGCATGTATCGCCTGCGAAAACAGCCGTGCTTTTTCGCTCCCATCAGTTGGGCAAATAAAATCTGGTACGCATATATACACTTAAATTATATCATGGAGCGAAGTAACTTCTGTATGGAGCGGAGTAACTTCTGCATGGAGCGAAGTGACTTCGATTATGGAGTGAACTGACTTTTGTTGGGGGCGAAATAGCCATGGAGCGAACTGACGGGATACCCGCACTTGGGTCCCCACGCTGTGAGAACGGCGAATATTCATGTGTTTTATCCTTGAGGCATTAACAATTTTAGAACGAGGAATATACATTCTAATTAGCGCTTTTGGACTTAGGACTCCGAAGAGTATATACTGTATACAGCGCTCTTGGGCTCCCACGCTTTGAGAACGAAGGATATTCATTGTGTTTTGTGCTTTGGGGCATTCACGTTTTTAGAATGAACAACGCTTTTGCACTCTCCTTCTTTAGGACTCCGAAAAGCACCGTATATATGTAGCACTATTGGCCTCTCACGCTTTGAGAACGAAGAATATTCATCGTGTTTTGCGCTTTGGGGCATTCACGTTTTCAGAACGAAGAACATGCATTGTCTTTAGCATGTTTGGGCCATGTCGCGGGCCATTCACGGGTCGTATAAGTTTGACAGAATTCATCAGTATGTAAATATCTATGCAGTTCAGTTCACCAATTGTACGATTTGTGAACCATTGTTTCACGACCTGTATGACCCATACGGGTCGTACTGTCGAGGTTGAAGTGCTGTCTTACTAATGATATGCAGGTCATCATTGTTCCACGACCCGTACAACCCGTAAACCATTGTTTCACGACCTGTTCGGGTCGTACGAGTCGTGTCAAGCCATTCAGGGTTCGAATCTGTTCGACAGTACTGGACAAAAATGAAAGATGGATCATTGGATAATGCAATTCAAGAGTTTTCATCTTTCGGACTTATTCTGGCCAATATTAGGAATTTTTGGGAAAAAGTTTTTGATATTTGATGAATCATTAAGATTTAATCAGAAGATTTTTACTTTGAACAACATGTTTTAGAGTCAAAAAGGTAAAATTGGGAATCTCCTGAAGTTTGACTCATTTAGGTTGCAATCTCTGGAGATGATCATAGCCAACTTGGCACTATCTACCTAGTAGCTGGCCACCGATCGTCTCCTATCCAAAACACACGTGTGTTAACCTGACACTTAGGCTTTATATTCTTTCAATCGTCTTAAAAATAACAATGTGCTAAACCTGCTGTTTCGACCTTTTAATTACAGTAACTAAAATTAAACTATTCACTTTCTATCAATATATATATCAGGATGCCACCTCTGGAGCACAAGTCAAGGTGTATAAAGGCCATAATTCATATGTCACATGCTGTCACACAGACCCAAACAGTGCAAGGTTTGACAAAGAATTTGTTAGTTCAGAATAAATATTTGTGTGTTATTCAGTGAAAAGAAAAATGAAGCTACACTGTACCTGGGGATTTCAGACTCCTAATGACACTAATGTAAGTTATTTTGGCATGCTCATTTGTTGCACACTCGTTTCATTTTGTATGTCCCATTATAATTTGCCACTGAGAAAGAGAATGGGAGATACTTCATTAATGCAAACAGAGTGTTCTTCTGAGGCCACCAGCTTCCTGCACTATTAGCTGTCAGTATACATGTATTATCTACTATATTTTTTCTCCTTCATCTCAGACCAAGTGTTTTGTTGTTGTATAGGATTGCATCTGGTGGATGGGATAAAAGACTTCTTGTCTGGGACATTCAGACTGGTACAATTTTGGTATGACTTCCTGGTGTTCATTTTTTGCACCTAAATGAATGTTAAAATGTTTAATTTGCACAACAACTTATGTATAATTTTGCTGTGTTAGTAACATGTACATAGAATTGTTTCTTTAATTTGTTTTGTATCACAAAATAAATTAAAAAATTGATTGCTGTGATTAAGTATGCTACGTTTATTCTAATGAAATGAAATGAAACGAAATGGAATAAAAAAAAAATTATCTTTTTAGTGGGAAGCACTGAATGAAGGTATAGTGACATCATGTCACTTCTCTCATGATGGACGCTACCTTGTCAACAGCAGTGATCTAGATTTTGCTGTCAGTGTATGGGATGTCAGAGAGGGATCCCTTGTAAAGAAATTCTTCAGTGAGTATCATGCATTCAAACAATTTTGTACAAGAATTTTAGAAGTTTGACTACATCCAAAGCTGAGTGTCGAGCAATTATCATCATCCTCCAAAACTCAGGGGTAGATTAATTAAATATTGGTCAGAAGTAAATATCATGGTTATTGCATTAGATGGGGTCTGTCACTTTTATTTTTGGTGTAATCTTTCACTCTGGCACTACTGACAATTTTTGGCTCTTTTAACTAAACTTTGTGGCTGGATTTCCAAGGAGATTTCCCTTTAAGGATGAAAAGGAGATTAATTATAACATTTTAGAAAGAAGCATTTTTAAACAAATGTTGTATGGTAAAAGCTGTGTCCCTAGAATGTTAGAGTAGTTACACAGAATTAGTGTTTCCTGACAATTTAGGTATTGGGTAAGCTTTTGTTTCATAATTTGAGTGCTTGATTTTAATTTGGATTTCTTGCTATCATGCTAGAAAAAAAGGATGCTCAGTACATACCCTACAATAGGTGGAATATTCAGAAGTTTTAGTAAGGACATTTTAAACTTCTGAATTTTGTTACCTCAAACATGTACAGATCACAAGAGTACAGTTACATGTTGTCGATTTGCTCCAATGCAAAACCGCATTTGCACAACTTCCATGGACAGAACAACAAAGATCACTGACATGCTAACCTTCACTGAGGATTATAATGTCACTCTTACTCTTGGGTAAGAATTTAGAGATTTTTGTTCAAAGACAATTTTGGCCTCTATAGACTAGAAGAGGGTCGTACAGGGGTATTCTCGTGGTGCGTGATTAGCTAATTCTATTTAATTCTTCTTCATCATGCGTGACCTGAAGGTTTTATGTGACCCGTGAAGAGCTTGAATTATTAACCGATATTCGTGATTTACCATTCTATTCTATGTAATTTTGAGATGAGAGCCTTTTGAATAGTTAAAGCTGTCTGTCGAGAGTGTTTAGGTTTGCGATTTGTAATATGAAGCCTTGGCGTTAGCCTTTCATAATTTTGCTTTCTTCAAACACTTTCTCTAGTGTAAGAGCAGGTTACTAAAAAGAGTACATTACTTGCTTATTTTTTGTGACACTGGAAAATTAAATTTTGATATCCGTGATCCGTGATGTGCTATTTTTTCGGTTTTGTGAATCCTGCCAGAGACCCCCCTGACCCTCCTGGAAAATAACTATGTCTCACATTTTGGCTAGTATAATGAGGTGATTAGCAATATTTCCTTTAGATTTCATCATATTCACATACAAGAAAGACATATTAAGAACTTAACATTAACGTAGTTCTGATGCTTATTAATAATTCATGTAGTTTAAACAAAGGCAATCATCATTGTGTTTGGATATCTGATCTTAATTAACATAGATTTTTATGATTTCATTTCTCCTTTTTCTCCTTGGTTTTAGTTTTGATTGAGAGGATATATCTAACACTCAAGACAGCGTTTGACCACAATACCAAACACCTACAAGTTAAAGGGGCTCAGTCACGATATTTTGAGTTATTTTGAGCATTGAAAGAAAAAATTACTGTTAAATTGAAGGAAACATGAAAATAATACTTTACAAAGATAGAAAAACATCAAAGAGATAATAATAAACCATAAAGGAACAAGGATGGTTAAGGATGGAATGTATTCAAACGAGGCCTTTCTTGTTTCATATCAATAATTAGTTTTCACATCAAGGTGTACAAGGCATATTCTTTGATGTTAATATCTACTTTCAATTTTAACTGCAATTTTTTTCCTCGTTTCTATTCAGGGGTCATATAAATGTCATCTCCAGCTGTTGTTTCAGTAGCGATGAACACTTATTGGCCACAGGATCATGGGACAAAAATATTCAAATATGGGACATAGCCACTGGTGTTTATAGGTACATAACAGGACTATTATTAAGTTTTGAATGATTCATCTCTAGCCTTGATCCTCACACACGTAACAATGAAACTTGTTACTTTATGGTTTAATTGTATCAACTGCCAGCAAATTCCCTGCTAACATCAAGGGCCCATCAAAAATGCTCATCTGTAACAGTTACTATGGGTTACAGCTCTGCTGATTTGTGATTTGTTGTGCCACACAAAAAGAAAACTTGTAATCCGATAGGGAAATTGGAATCTGTGCACCAGCTAGTCACAGACAGTGATGGGTTATCTCTTTGTAAATTATGGGATACAGGAACCCTTATAGATGTGAAGAATTGTTGTCACTATTTATTTCATAATAATTTAGTTTGTTTCCAGAAACCATGGGCCACTTACCTTTTCTAAAGGACATGAAGGTTCCATTAGTGCTTGCAACTTCAGTGAGGATGGTGAGAAAAGGGGGGAACTCAGTGTTATCCTGTATATTTATCAATTAATTTTAATACTAACTAATACGTGATGATGCTTCTGGGTCTGATACACTGTACATTTCACATTAGAAAACTCTGATAATGAACATTTTAATATTAACAACACATGCTTATGATGTTGAGTAGTTTATTAGGTCTAACTGTTTGGTTTTAGATTAGCTTAGGGAGGGCCAATATGGAAGCTACTGTTAGTCAACAGTAATTAATGTTACCTTCCTAATTAAGTGTTACTGTTTTATTGTTATTATATTATTATTATTATTATCATCATCATCATTATCATTATTACGGCCGCAGGTGAGTGTTTTCTACATTTCCCGAGTGTTCTCTAATGACCGGAGTGTTTTATCACAGCGTAGTACACGGCTTAGGCTTCTTCATTTGCTTTAAAATGTAGATTTTACATGCGCAAAACAATAAAACATGCTTTTTCTATGTTTTACACTCTGATAAAACATGGGTTTTGACCAATCAGAGCACGCGCAGGGTCCTATCTATGTTTTAATATGAATTATTCAATAGAATCAGAAGTAACATTTTTCTTGTTTAGGTAGATACCATTAGTATCTCTGTAATCTCAGCACTCGTTTGACAGTCCTCTTGATGATCATTTGTGGTTCTCTCTCTTACAGGAAGTATGTTGGTGTCCTCATCATATGATGAAACTTTGGTCATTTGGGATGTTGAAAACTGTTGCCAGAAGTTTGCCCTTAAGGTATTCTAACTTGCTTAGTTTGTCTAGACAATGCCTACAGTAATTACTACAATTTGTAAAATCATAAAGTTTTTGAACTTCAGGCCAAATTTACAAAGCCCTTCTAAGCTAAGATGAATCCTAAGTATTGCTTTGTAACAGCAGCATTCTATAACAAAGTTATGCAGTGAACTGGCATGAGGCCACCGAAAATTCAGTAATAAAAGAAAAATCATAGATCAGATTATAAAGAAGTGCCTTCTACATGTATATTCTTGTAATATATATTAGTTAAGGTACAATCTAGCCTGAGGCTGAAGAGTTTCTGAGTCTGGCTCCTGAAGGAAAATTGAAGCACTATTGTAATGTACATAAAGGTGTTACAGGGATTTTTGTGGTCCATGATTCTGTTTTACGGCCATTTGTTGCAACTGTTACTGCTGTTAGGGCTCAGATATGATTGGCCAGGAAAGAAACAGTGGTTAAATGTTGAGGAGCAATTGTTAGAAGGGAGTTTATTTTAAAATAATCTTATTTTGAGGTATAAGACTATCTTATTGTTCACTTTGATGATGATAATTAGCAATTATTTAATTTGGATTTTGTAGGGTATGTAGAATTCTACAGATCTAGGAGGGTGTTATCCACCGAGGACGAAGGTTGATGTGGATAACACCCTCCAAGATCTGCAGAATTCTTCATATCCCATGCCTTATTATTCATTCAAAATAATTCCTCATTCTTAAAGTAGTTTCTCCATTTCGCAGTTTGTTTTTCTGCTCACCAAAAATTACTTGATACCACCTCGTTCCCAGGTTTTCTTGGTCAACAGTTCAATAATCTGCAGCAGGCTGCACTTTTGACGTCGTTTAGACATTATTGGTTCAATGTGACAAAACTTTTGATGTCAACAGTTCAATATGACAAAGTTCTTTCCAAATTTGGTACACAGCAGCTGGTTATGGCGAATTATGTGTGTGGTTTTAACCAATCAAAAATGGGGAAATGTTTTGAATGAATAATAATGAAAATTTACTCACATCAGTTTTTCGATGAGATAAAACTGCTTCTCTTCTCTAATTGGTTTTGATTTTAGGGTCACACAGGCTGGGTAAATGACTGCAAACTTAGTGCTGATCAGAAATGGATAATCTCCTGCTCAAATGTTAGTACAATCGCTACTTTGCTTAAATGCATAATGATTAATTAAAATTGATTACCCAATAGGACGAAGAAGCAGCAATTTTGTGAGAATCTTAATGAAAAGAATGAGACTTTTAAATTTAAAAAACATGTTTCGGCAACTCCTGTGCCATCGTCAGTTTACGAATGGAATTACAATGACGAGCAATATATAGCGGAACATTAGAATAACAAAGGTATAATACACAACTGATTACAAAGAAAGATTAAGATTTACATGAAACAATTGTTGATTTAGGGAGGGTTTCTCCCAGTGAATATGTACAGCCTCCTTGATTTTTAATTGTGTCCGTGTTGGTGCTTTGTTGTCATAGACCAAGCAACAACACGGACACAATTAAAAATCAAGGAGGCAGTACATATTCACTGGGAGAAACCCTCCCTAAATCAACAATTGTTTCATGTAAATCTTAATCTTTCTTTGTAATCAGTTGTGTATTATACCTTTGTTATTCTAATGTTCCGCTATATATTGCTCGTCATTGTAATTCCATTCGTAAACTGACGATGGCACAGGAGTTGCCGAAACATGTTTTTTAAATTTAAAAGTCTCATTCTTTTCATTAAGATTACCCAATACTAATAACAAAAAAGAACTTCTACAGTCAAATTTGATCTGGAAACAGTGGACAAAGAGCCTGTCCATGCATTATGGGATGAGCCGCTGAAAATTGATCTTTATTTATTATTACTGTACCAATTTGATTTAATGGTAAAGAATTTAGAATCTATGAAGAGTCTAAGAATTTTGTTTAAGTTACCCTTTAGAATTTTAAAAACAAACCTATGTTAAAAGGTAAGGCAAAGTCTGCATACAGGCCAAGGAGCCCATTAGGCTGGAGCTTATTGTGGTGTCTGTAGCATGAAGTGACTAGGAGTATTTCTACTCCCCCCTGGATGGGATGCTAGTCCATCACAGGGTTACCCCGAGCAATAAATCCTCTGGTACCCATTTATATGCTTGGGTGGATAGAGGCACTGTGAAAGTTAAGTGTCTTGCCCAAGAACACAACCCAGCCAGGGCTTAAACCAGGACTTCTCAATCTGGAGTCGAGCACACTAATCATGAGGTCATTGCGCCTCCCACGTGCAGCTTTGAATGATTAACTTAAAAGAACTAATTTAAATTATACAAAACATTGTAGGACAAAACTGTCCGTATGTGGAACATAGAGTCAAGTGAAGACATACCGGTGGTGTTAGAACACAGAAAAAACATAGGACTGAGAATTGTGCAGGTTTGTGTTAGATGGCAAAGGAGTTGTACTAGTCTTGTGACTTTGTGAAATCCTAATTAAAATCCGGGGGGGGGGAATCTCCTATATAAAAGGATGGAGGTGCTTGTCAAATCTTTTACAGGTTAAAAAGTGGTTTTGGTACCTCATAGGGTGTTCAGCCTCAAAAGCTTCACAACGGGAGCTTTTGCAGTATCTTTTAGGTTATTAAGCAAAAAAAGGTATGACAGGAGATTGTGTTCTTCTAGAATAAGTACCTCATTGGGTTGAAAAAAATGTGAAGACACGCCCACAAAACATGAGCTTGGTACTTCTCAGGGTTTTTAAAAAAAATTTCCAAAGAGCACGTTACCCTTTTATATGGGAGTACCCCACTGAGTTAAAATTTTAAAGTGCTATTCAAAAGATGATTTTAATTTTCAAGAATTACAAGCATGAGGAAGAAGGAGAATTTAGGGGCA
>JAHPZR010024902.1:15000-22500 GCA_019787425.1 Platygyra sinensis
AAGGGCTTATCACTATTTTAGTTCTTTTTTGTTGCCTTTTTACTTTGACCCATCTCGGGTATTGAAACTATTTGCGGCAACAAATAAGCCTGTGTCAGCTTTAATCCTTGCCTAATGTTTCTTTTTGCCGGACTGAATATTGTCTCCGCTAGCTAATTTTAAATTTTTATTCTTTGCATCATTGTTTACCGTCTAATGTTAAGTTATGTTTTCTGTAAACAGTGCAATAACAAACTTGACTTGTGGTGTTCATCGCTTCATAGATTTAAAATCCACGTTGGCAACATGACAGGGTCAGTCTAACAAACACTGGATGTTGTGAAAGGTGAATTGATCAACATAAAACGAGCGTGGGACAAAGAAAAAATCTGAGTGTCCGACAGGAATCGAATCCATGGCATCTCGAACACGAGGGGGTCTATCCATGCACTGAGCTACGAGGACTCATGGTCATTTAACTGTGTTCATGTGACAGGGGTTGTGAAAGTTGAATAGAAACGAACTCAGTTAAAAGACCTTGTTCTCCATGAGTTCTCATAGCTCAGGGGATAGACCGTCTGCCGGAAGGTTCGGATTTCATGTGTTCGATTCCTGTCGGGGACTCAGATTTTTTCTTTGTCCCACGCTCGTGTCATGTTGATCAATTCACTTTTGACATTTCATTACCTTGGCCTTATCTTTTCTACACTCCTGGAACGTTCGGATAGATCATACTTAAGTATTCTCTTTCTGAAATGCACCCGAAAAACGGATTACTGGGATCACTCAGTGCAGTGTTCACATCAACCTGCAAGTGTTCCCTCATTTCCAGTGTTCTTTTGATATGCTGAAAGGCTAAATCGTGTTGCCCCAGGTTATTATAGGCGCGGCCTAGCAGCTCTAAAGTTGCAGCCGTCTCTGAATGGATCCCCAGTTCTTCATCTCTAATACTTAAGGCTGTGTGCAAAGATTCCAAGGCACCGCTGAAGTCACCGTTAAATAGCTGCGCTTCGCCAAGGCAGTGATAGCTCAGTGCTGTGTCCAAGTGGTAACCAAGAAAATTTAATCTCATCTCTGAAGCCTTTCGAAAGGACCTACCAGCTTCCTTGAAATTGCCCATCTTGAAACATGTGCATCCAAATTGGTGAAAGCTTAGAGCTGTATCTGGGTGTTCGCCCAATACCTTCAATCGTATGTTCCTTGCTTCCTGATAAGCATCAAGAGCTCCTCTGTACTTCTCCATTTTAAGAAACGCTGCAGCCAGTTGGTCGAACTTAGAGGCAGTTTCTTTATGGTCCCCGAGCAAAACGATTTTGCTAACTTTGCATGCTGTGTTGAAACTGTTCATCTTGCAGCCTGCGTACTTCTGCATCCTGGACATTATGGCAGATCCTGTCAAAGTAAATGCTTTGGACTGTAAGGGTGTGATCACCTAAATGCTTCTTCCTAATCTGTAATTGGGGGGTGGGGGGGGGAACTGGTGATACAATGTGAAGAGCTTCAGTGAACTGCACTCCAAGTCCAAAATGGTTGTCGCTCCAAATGCGTCGGTAAATATAATGGCAGTATCCACGTGAGTCTTCAAATACCGAGAAATTTTCTCAGATCCAAAGCACTTTGTGTATGCCTCGCAGGAAGCCTCCGCTATTCCGATCCATTTTGGAGTAATACAGTTCCCTTTATTAAATAGACATGCCACTGTTGTGCCACTGGGAATCGCCCCACGTCTGCTCTCTCTTATCTTTAATATGTTGCCTGCTCCAATGACCTACGAGGAGCTGCATGTGTAGTCATCCCATTTAGAAAAGTGCAACGACCAAGTCTGGGTTACAATTTGTTTTGCGATTGCATCGTGATCCCACATCATTTAAATCTTTGCCATTGAACCTTTTTGGAGGAAACATTTGTTCAGTTCTTTTACAGATACTTTGACATCGTAGCATGGCCAGTAGTAGCGTCCATCGAGATGTTTTTTGCATTTTCCAAAGAATGATTAAGTGAGTCATAAACGTCCCCTCCCATTGTTGACGTCTTGGCTTACGTCTCGACTTTCTTGTAACAGTTTGCCTTCTAATGTCAAGGGATTAAACCTTCAAACCAGAAAGACGCTTTCCCCTTGTAAGTCTTCTCATTCCCTTTAGAGCTAAACCGTGAACCAAGGTAACTTTTTGCGCAGTGCATCTGAGTTCACTTCCTCTACTTCCTTCCCTCGTGTCTTTTGAAGTTTCGTTAGTTATCTCGTGTGTGTAAAGCCTTCCGCTGACTTCCCTTGAACACTCGACCTCAAACTAAATAACGGCATTTGCAACATACCCGGACATTCCTTTGTGAAATAACGCAAGACGGATCTTTGGCATTCCAACAAAGATGATGGATCATTATAGACGTTCCGTTTCTGTCTCCTTGTCAAACTCTTGGTCCCTGTAAATATAGCTAGCCAGCGAGCCACAACTACAAAACAAAGAAACACATCTTGCTCCATGATACTGTCATAATTAAAATCTGTTTACTTTATCAGCTGAGGAGATGGTCTCGTAGAGAACAGTTGTAGAACCGACGCAGGGGAAAACGACCGCAGACACTTACACTCGTTGCTACAAGAAGTTTGAAAATAGATGCGTTTCTCAGGTCTCCTTTTTTTCTGTAACAGATCGCAAGTACATACAGGCAAGTTCTTAAGAACTTTCTCGTTCGCAGATCACTACTCAGAGACTACTACAGAAGCCCTTAGAGACCTATATTCCGTCGTCAGTTCTCTCGTCTAGCAGCTGAATGGAACCCAAGGTAGCGATAAACCGCTTTGCTGTGTACTATCAGTATCAAGAATCCGCTTGTAAGGACTGGTTCAAGTCCTGACGGTCGACGTAAAACCCGCCAAGCGAAGGCGAAACGACTTGGCGTAAAGCAGATTACATTCATCGTCTCGACGTGTCGTTTCTTTGCTTCTCCTACATAGTGCAGTAAAGTTTTTCACACTAATAAACCTCTTCATTTAGGCAACGTGCATAAAAAATAACTCACCTTAGAACAATATTTTAACAACCTTGGGGTAGAGGGGCAATCTTCCTTTGCTCCATTTTTGAAGGAAATTAGAATGCTTTTCTTCCCGCTGACGAACAAAACGATATGAAAAGGTGTGGATACGTCATTAGAATACCAGTTAACAAAATTTTTCATTTGCAACATCCGAAACAGAGATGTGAATAGTCGTAGAAACGAAGTGTGAGCTGCATTGAAAATGGTTGAAACTGCCGTGTTAGCAAGTCTTCTTTCCTTCCGTCGATGAAGGACCGCAAAAGTGAATGAATTGTGCAACAGATTACAAAATCGTCGCTTCAGTATATTAAGGACTTTTCGTTCAGTGAAATCAATCACTTTCTTTAGTCAGTCTGGGTGTCTTCAATCGAAAACAGTTAGGCTTTTCCTGCACTTCAAAGGTAACTCGGTGAAAAAACAGCCAGCGAGACAAACGCATCCCTCTCCATTGGCCAGGTAGTCTTTTAAAGGATCTGTTGATTATGATCTTTAGTCGGGGTCATCGGGGAAGACGTTCATCGTTCAAAACTTCAACAGATGTGAGACCTCCAGTTCCTCTAGAGAGCTCTCAGAAAGTGAAAAACAGTTTCTTCGTGTCATAATGCCAACACATCAATCGCACATTGCCAAAAGGAACTCTTCCTCATACATTTACTATGCAATTGTAGTCACTGCCTGAGATAGATTTCACCAGGGACTGCTGACACCTAAACTGAACGAGGATACTTTCATCATCCAGGCTACACCAACTCTTTCTACTGAGGATGTGCAGCTTAATGACCTCAGGTAGTCTAAAACTTTTCACACGAGTGGTGAGAGGAGCTTGATATGATGCACTGGGCAAGAATTTGTTCGTCCGTAATCTTAGGAAGTCGTCTTTTAGCTTTGGAATCACCAGATTTCCAATAGTCGTCGCTTATGTCCAACTTAGGACAAACTTTTGGTCAGTTGTTGTAACACTAGGAATGAGCCATTGAGGGGGTGAGACATATGACCCCTTTTTTAAGCATCGGTGAATATACTTAGAAGCTTTGACAACTAGTTCATCTTTCTTGTCATTCCTCGAAGTGATGCAAATGACAGGAATCATCAACTCTTGCAAGTGGGGTGGTGCCCCATTGATAGCCAAGGACGTCTTTCCAAATCCTGTGGACCCCAATACCAACCAACGATTCATCTCCATTTGTTAATAATGGTTGAAGGACAGCTCCACATTCATTCCATCTTGGCGACCGAAAAGAGTACGGTATCTTGTCTGGATGCATGAGTTAAGGAAACTTCCCTAGACCTTAAACAATACAAAAATTAATAAAGAGGTCCTATAGTGGGAGATGTCTTGAAATAAATGATCATGATTTTGTAACCAGCAATCCTGCAGCACTTAGCTGTTTTCCGGGAGCGTCGCTTCAGTGTAAGAGAATATATTATTAACACCCGGGATTAACACCAGACACGCAACCAATAAATGAAGCGTAAGGAGTAATCGAAGTAATCAGTTGATATTTGCCGATGATCAATGAGTACTCTATGAATAATCGATGGGCCACGAAATCTTCAGTTCATCAATTAGACATTGATTGGGGCATCGATGATATGATTACTCAGCCATATAATCTGTTGCCTACACAAACCGTACCAGCCCGAAAATAAAGAAATAAAAAACGTGTCGTTTTGTTTTTCTCATAGAACACATTTGCATCGGCATTATACGATAATATGTATTACCTGAGTAATCGATGGGTATCGATAGGTAATCAATGGGTTTATCAGAAGATTCAAAGCATCAGTGAATCGATGACACCGACTGACATCGTGTTGGTCATTGCTTATTTATTCGATGTCTCGCTCATCGACTGATTAGTTTCGAGTCTGAGTAACAGGGGCAGTTATGACAAGGGTAAGGATGGGAGCCAGAGAGCGCAATCAGTGAACTGATCACGATTATTCCAGCTCTGACTTTCCCTTGACACATTTCTTCGTGCGGAACTTCAATAAATGTTACGATACTGATAGTTGTTTCTTGACGGATCGTTAAGTTGGGGTCCACATAATTAAAAGAATGAACTATTTTTCTTAGGACGGCGCACTAAATTCAAGCTAACAGGTTGGTGTCAACCTGGTTGTTTACGTCACCGAAAACAAAGAATATACATGATATCGCTTGGGCACCTAACTCGAAAAATGTAGAGCTCACTCTGACTTAAAATACCTTCTGAACTCCCCGCTTGCATTGGCTCTTTTATGTCATTAACGCATGCATTTAATTCTTCACGTCTGACCCCAACCGACTTCCTCACTTCTGTCTTCACAACTGTTAGGTCAGTTTTCGATTTCTTTTTCACTTTCCGTAACGACAATCTTCCATTTGTGTCTTTCACATCTGCTAATACAGTTTTCACGGTCTGACCCCACTCTTCCACTTGTGGTCTTCACATCTGGGTCGGTAGGGGGGTGCGGTTTTGGTCACCTGCTTTTAAGAATTCCGAACCAACATGTCACGATATCTTGCAGGGTTTGGGTGTATCTTGCACAAGGGGGGCTGACGTAACGGTTCGAAGTTTTCAGGCAAATAATCTTTCACTTGGCCGAACCATGATATACAGGGTTGCTTTTGTCTAAAAGTAAGGGGGGTATAAAATCGTGTTTAGTTTCCCTTTTCACATTTTTTAAAAATGTCTTAAAAAACGCCGACATCTTCCACTTGGAGTGGGTCATAAATGGTAAAAACAATACTTCTAATACCTGGGGTCAACTATTTTGACATCATATGTCATAACAAACTGTAACCCGACATCGATCCACAACAAGTGACTCATGCTTGGTCGAAAAACTAAGAAGTAGGGTGCGGGAAATCTGTTGAACGTTAGAAATATGAACAGACGGGTCATATAAGATTTACCATAGATACTTAGACGTGACACAGTTCATCTATTAGCTTCACACAATTGAAAACATGAGTCTTAGTTTTGCGGAAGTAACGATCAATGGTATTCTGGCCCACAGCTGGCCGTGATAATGCGTTCGTTTATATCCGATTAGTGGATAGTTAATATACTCGTATCCCACCGATAGAACAAGCATAAATAGTCACGTTGTCGTTGGGGTGCATCGTGAGTGATATAATAAAACCGTAAAGGTCAAAAGGTGGCTTCAATAATGGGAGACAAGCGCTCTGTTGTCTTGTTACTTAGATCTGGTGACAAACAGTGTGCAGTGTTCTAACGTTAAGATCACGTGCTTGTCTCGAAGATGCAGTGTGCTGATTGGCGGCCACTAAGACTAAGGCGTACGATCCATACAAAAATTCTACAGTTAAGAGTATCTCCTCTGATGTTGGGGTTTTGCCAATTCCGGTGTGTGGTGAGTGATCCAGGGGGGGCACGCGGGGAAAGACAGGGGACAAGAAGAAAAGAAGGGTGTGGGGGACCGGAGCGATATCGTGCCTCTCACGATGGGGGGGAACGTAACTTTGTTGGGTGTGGGGAACTCTAGACGTGCCTGTGGCCTGGGAAAGGCGTGTGTGCGCGGCAGCGCTCCTGGGCTTGAGCACCGGCACCCAACGTGAGTGAGTGTGTTTAGGAGTCAAAGGGATAGTGAGGGGCGTGTGGGCTTTGGAACTGGCGGTCTGTTGCAGGGTGTGTGCGCGTGGTGTCACCACGCACATGACCCGTTGAATTGCTAGTGTAGTTTGCGGTTTTTTGCGTTTTAGTTTAGGACTTGGCCTCCTTGACTGGGGGCTGCACCTCTGCTGCTCTATATATAAAGTGGACAATCGTTGACAAGTTTTCCAGTTACCACCTACAGAGACTCGTACCCCATTGTTGCGGGACGTGGGAAATGAAACTGATGACTCAGGGGGCGCCACTTTGGAGTGCTAAAGGGTGCCAGAACGTGTGGTGTTTGTTTCTCCAGCCATTGGCTACCCATGCGAGCTACGTTGTTCTTTTATCTGCTAGCTGTTGCACTCTGGTGCAAATGATAGGGTGCCATCTTAGCAACAACACTGGACAAATATCTTATGGTCTCAAGCAATGTGGATATTTTGTCATTTGTGGTGGACGTCCTGCTAACATATCGTCATTTGTTTCCAGCTGTTCGATGTTCTCACCGTTAGCAGATCACAGTCCGGTGTTAATATTAAATAAAATATGGGGCGGCCTGGGTGGGGGGCGTTTGTGCCTCTGTATAACTGGATTTCAGGTTTTGGTGCCGTGATGGTGTCGGTCAAGAAGCGGCAGGTGAGTGCATATCGGCAGTGTGCGGACTGAATGGCAGAGGTCGGTGTGTGCGGTAATTGGCGCGGTTAAGAGGGCGTGGATGAGGTCGGGCAGATAGGGCGAGGCCCCAGACTCCTCCATCAGTGGCATGAGGTGGTGACGGAAAAACTAAATAAAGCGCACCCTACTAAGCTCGACTGCTTGACACAAGGTATGGGATCTACAGGACAGGTATTCTAGATATACGACACAGTGCTCGCTTATATGA
>JAHPZR010024903.1:0-25000 GCA_019787425.1 Platygyra sinensis
CAGAACGTGGGACTCGGGGACGCGAGGACGTGGGACTCGGGGACGCGTGGATGTGGTACTCGGGGACTCGGGGATGCCGGGACGTGATAAACATCACCCGAATGTTCCGCTGAATTTGCAATCTACAGTTTTCAGTGGTTTAAGTGCATATGACCCGAAAAATAAGTCATTCCAAACATACGGTCATTTAAAAGGCTTTTCATAGTAGAGCAAAATGGCGTTTTTCTTTTCGTGATATCTTTTTTTTGTTCCAGAGATATTCAAGTTTTCCTGTTATGTAAATTTGTTGTTCAAGTACTATTGAAACTTGGCAGGGATGTTGCACCCTTCGAAATATACCAGATGGTACACATTTTCATGTTGCTATGGCAACATGCTCGGTTCCAGTCTCTTGTCTTTTCAAAATCAAATAGTACCATTATATTTGTAGCTGCGCGGGGCAAAATATACAAAAAATGTTAAGAGGAGACCCAGTGGAAGGTGGTACTGACATACGTCTTAGATAAGACCAGGTATTTTGCATTGTTGGGTCGCAAATGGGACTGTTCGAAGCGTTTCACTTACGAAAGTACAAACCTAGCATCAACTCTCGAGAGGAATGCAGCGAGGTTCGCAGACCTTAATTTTAATAAACATTTTAACATATTTAGAGACTTTATACTTTGACACTCGCTCATTAGATCATATATTATTCGGTTTTATTCATATTTGTACCTTATTATTTATCTCATGCATTTTATCCTTCTTCGCTTTTCACACGTTTTTACTTTACATCTGTATACAAGCCTTACGCTAAGTATTTTTCTCTTACCCTGATGATGCCGTAGATCGGCGAAAGCTTGGATTTTGGACGATTTTAATATCAATTTTACAGTAGTGTAAGGCCTTTACCAGTTTTATTTAAAATGCTACTGAAGGACAACATCCAACTATAGATGATATTTTGTAGAATCTTGAAGTCTTATGAATAAATTTTCTGAAAGCTGAAATCATTTCACCTACACGTTTCTTTATAAGGATGCTATCGCGGCGATTTAGCGCAATTTTGGTCAAAACAGCGCTTAAACTGATATGATCAGGCCAAGTACCCTCTACTAGTACTCAGTACACTAAAGGCTCCTACGGTATATCAGAAAGATATCAACACCATTGAATTATTGAAAAAGAGATGGCACCCGCTTTCAACGTGTCCAGTAAAGGCAGCCAGCCATATCGAGGCAACCTTGTCCCCAGGGTCCCACTTCCCACCCCTTGAAGCGAGGCTAGGAGGGAAACAGAGAGCGGGGAAAGGAGAGTTCTTGGGAATGAGGTTACAGAGGACGTTTCAGAGGTTGTGTCAGGCCCACGCGTCTTTACTCGCCAAGACTGAATAAGCCCATTTCCAAGTTCCCTTGTGTCTCTGTTTCAAAACGTATCAAAATGCGAAACCTTTCATATGAAAATGAGTTCTGCAAGCAGTTTCATTTTCATGCAAATCAGTCATTTTCAAGATAGTCTCGCATTTGGACTCGCTTTGAAACAGAGGCACAAGTGAACTCGGAAATGACCTATTCTAAACTGCCATTTTTAAGAAAAGCTTAATTAAGGGTCTCTTTATATTTCTCCTTTCATGGTTTTTTTGTAAATGAGGAGATGTATATAAAGCCCGTAAAGTACGAGAAAAAGAAATTGGGTTAAACCAATCAAAAAGAGCCAACATGTTCAAATAATAGTCATTTTTAATACCATTCATGTTGGTCAATCTTTTCACAAAACATACATCTTGAGTCTGGGCAAATAAATTAGAACAATCACGCAATACAAACTGGAAAGGTTTCTCTCACTACCAAGATCAATAGGCGAATTCTCCTAATTGACTACCATAGATTCTTTTCAGCAACAGTTCTGAGAATTAAGTGATCTGTCAATTGATACAATAACATTTGATCATGGTTAATCGTTTTGAAAAAAAATCATTTCCTCTATTACACTTGAGAAGAAATAAGCCGAGTTGACAATCGATACTGCTATTTAAAGGGCTGAAAACAATGCTACATGTGTTACACTACCCACGTTTAACAATGCTATGTTGTACAGAACCAAGACCTACAGATTCCTAAAACAGCAGTGGAGAGCCACGTCCCATTTCGCTGTTAATACGACCACCTCGTTATTGCATGCGGGCAGTTTCATTTAGCCAAAGAAATGTTCAGTCAGGATGAGTACCTCAAGATCGTAGATACCCTCTCTAATACCGACACGACTACCCGGATTAAACGACCACATGTAGGTAAAGCTCAGCGGCTTTTGTGTTAACGGGTGTCTACTTTATATACTACTAGAGGCCGCGATGGAAATAGAATATAAATGGCAATAAAAGTACTTCTTTCGTCTCTTTGTTATAGATGTTTGTTTTTTTTTTTAAACAAAATCCGATACAAAACAACTACCGAGACGGAAACAAGAAAGTCCTCAGAAAGACACTACTCAATTAAAATCAACTGAAACAGGAAGGGAACAGTCTTCTAGGCAAACTTGCAACGTTCTCGTAAAAGATGAAATCACAAGTTTAAAAAAAGGAGTTCTAGAATATAAGGGGTATCTGGGCATTTTCACCTTAAAACTCGGCAATAAATACCTTGCACCCGTTTTCTTTTGGTTCCCTTTTAAATATACCCCTCATTTGCTGGTGAGATGAGATACGAGTTTTTAATTTGTACTAAAAGTTCAGAACTATGGACTTACAAGTTTCACTTCTGTAATAAAGCGTCTAATTTCCCGCTTAATCAAAAGAAAAGCCACTGCACATGGATAAATTATCTTCCTATCTATTTACGATGATTACAAACAACGAAAACAAAACAAAACAGACCGAGGCAAGTGCAAACGGTCAGTCCTGAAGGCCACTAAGAGGTTCATTTTCACAGCTGTTGCCATAATACAAACTAAAGTGATTACACAACTTTTAATTGGCACAGAACTTAACTCATGACAATCGACACTAAAACTTATACATGTATATATTATTAGAACAGTCATCATACAGGCATACGAACTATCATATTTTATTCCGATTAGTTGAAAAATAACATAATACTTATGACAATTTGTTGTTCCTAAGCAAGACATCCTCAGAGCTTTAGAACAGAGACGTTCACTCCCCAGCCTGAGGCACCCTTCAATTCAAATGTGAGATCAAGGGACCCTTTAAACGGAAAACTTCTGATGTAACGCAACGTCAATAGCAAGAATCTAAGTTTACTCGGTAAGAATTACATTTCTTCCCTCAAGATTTTTATATTAGTTTTTAATTACTATGACAAAATTTTACCACAGCCATTTGCAGATACAGAAATCATACCACTTTCTACCTAATAGCTTTAAGTTATTTCCTTAATTAAGGTACAAGAATCTAAGTTTACTCTGTCAAAATTGATTACTTTCCATCAAGATGTTTACTTTAGTTTGTGATTACTCTGGTAAATTTTACTTATGCCAGTTGCAGATGCAGAAATACCACTTCCTAACTAATAGTTTTAACTTGTTACCCAAAAGCACTGTTTCCCTTCCTAGCTAGTGAGTGGTGACGAGCCTTGTTAGCCAATGAGTGATCCTCGCTCACTTTCCACTGACAGTCTTCACCTCATTCATGCTCAGCGGTTTCACTTTCCAGATTTCATCTGCATACTGCTTGATGGTCCTGTCACTGGAAAACTTGCCAGAGGATGCCACATTCAAGATTGCCATCGTGTACCAATGTTCCGGATCCTAGAGAAAGAAATAATGAAATATATCAATTCAAATACATCTGAACTTATGAAAACGGTGTTACCACGCTTTGTTTCTCTGAAAGATAGCGACACAAAAATTCACAGGAATGTCAGTCTTTTTCCACCCACCTATCTCTCATTCTGTGCTCATTATTTTACTTTTATCATCGCCTGGAGCGATTTTTTCATCGCGTTAGATCAGAGTCGTGAAATCAAAGTAAAAAGCTCACGTGGTCCAAAGGAACGCACTTTTTATTAAAGGAGCTACGTCACGATTAAACGGTTAGCCTAATTTTTTCGTAATTTGTAATCCGTCTCAGTCTTCCCAATCCTTAACCATCCTTGTGTTCTTTAAGGTTTATTATTATCTCTTTGGTGTTCGTCTATATTTGTAAAGTGTTATTTTAGGTTTCCTACAATTTAAAGGTGACGCATGTATAAGCAGCTACATGTATAAAAGCATGTTTTACTGCTCTGACATGAGTTATTTAACAATTATTCCTCGAGCCCGAATAGGCTCTGAGTCAATAGCCCATGAGGCCGAAGGCCGAATGGGCTATTGACTCAGAGGCCATGAGGGCGAGAGGTATAATTGTTTTAGTAAAATCCAACTAGTTGGTCAAAAAGATATCGACAAAACATCTTTCGCTAGTTAAAGCGATTCAGCCGCTATTGTTTTGGTCTTCAAAGTCGGCGCTTTTCGCTACTAGTGGGCTATAACAAATAGCCTACTAGTAGCTCAACCAATCAGAACGCAGCATTGATAATAGACCACTAGTTGGATTTTACTAAAACCCCTATAGTCGCTCAGTTTTCACACTAGTTACACGTTAATATTTAATGTTATTTAATGTTTTAATGATTCCCACTGTAGTTTTAAGCTGACCTGGAATACTTCACTGACACGATCTTGGCACTTGACATACGCGTCAAAATCTGCCATCAGAAGGAACCTGTTATGACAAACAGACATGGTGTAATCAGCGCTTAAAATGTACATGCGCAGGTCCTTGAGCACTCACAATAGCACATACATAAGTTCCGTCACACTGCACAACTTCATGCTATTCTATGCATCAAACTTAAGGTCATTCAATCTGAAAAATAAGCCCTACCGTCCACATTCATTGTAAAACTGACTTGAGTCAATGTCAACAATGTGACCTGGTTCGAATCCCAAGCGCTATGTTATATCTGGGTTGAATCTGTTGTTGTTTCTCGTTGCTACTGTCTGGGTTTTCCAGTATTCTTTTTCCGAGAAAGCCAACACCGACTTCTACACTGCAAATCGCAATTCTATCTGGAAACGATGGACAAATATCTACCCTGTGAATGCACCGCTGCTAATACCCATTCACCTGTTTTATCCATTCACTGTGCTTTTCAACTGATCAAAATTGCCCTTGAGTCGATTTCTGCTCACTCTCGTCTAGTCTACGCTCGTTCGGGCGGAGGAGCGCGGGCTCATTTTATGAACAGCAGCTGGTAATGGAACCTAGATTAGCCCAGATGCACATAGACACCTCATAAGTTATCAACTCACCTGTCATGATGCAGCAGAGAATTCACAATATCCTGGAATGTACCAGGCTCAGTAGGTGAGAAGTAATTGTCTCTGATCTGATTGATGGCTTTTCTCAGTTCTGTGTCATTGTCGTAGTAATCCATTGGCTTGTAGCTACAGAAGGAATAATCGATGAGTTACAATTTGAGATAAAAGAAAACAACATATAAAATTAAACAAGTTAGCAAGTTTCTGTTACTAGTTTTACTACACTTGATGTATCTATTCCTCTAGTCTACATGTATCTGTACACATCTGTAGCTAATGGGATCAACACTTGATTTGAATCTGTAATCTTCATAAGTCTAGCTTGTGTGCAGACATCTGTTTGTCCTTTGCTTTATTTCAGCGTGTGAGATGCAAGGAATCATATAAACCTTTGCACGCAATCTATCTGTTTTTTCTCCTTGGAGTTTTTAAGTGGAGCTCAAAACAAACTCTTCAGCAAAGAGGCCACGAACCCCCCCTACATGGTAATACCACCAAGGCGTTAATGAATCTACGAGATGATGATTTTTACCGTGCTGCAACTCAAGCTTACCCCTTGGCTCTCATTGCAGTCACTTCATCCACAGTCATGCCAAAGATAAAGATGTTCTCACTTCCCATCTCTTCCCTCATTTCAACATTGGCTCCATCCAGAGTGCCAATAGTCAAAGCTCCGTTCATCTTCATTGAACAAAAACAAGATACATGTAAGGAGTTGTTAAATGTAGTTTAGTCATTAACATACCCATCAACTGAACAGCAGACTAACAAACAATACAGTACAGATGGACAGGACACAGTGTTATACATGTATTAGGTAAAGGGTTTAGAAATTCCGCTTATGTCCAGAAACGCAGGCTAATGAGATTCAATGCTCTTAATGAATAAACATCACAAAGTGTCATTTTCATATTTCTTCATATTTGACAGAATTATGTGCGTTTTGGCGCCTTTATAGCAAAGGGGACACTTAATGATGGTTATCATAAACAGCATGCATCTCATTAACCTGCATTTCTGGACATAACTGAGAAATTCAATGCATTAAACAAAGGAAGGAAATCAAGGCAAAGCACTTTGGCTCCTTACACCAAGGTCGAAGGAAATGAGAGAATACGTTACTTGAGTAACAAATACAATGTGATCAAGCTACCGCTCAAACATCTATGCAGTCCCAGGGCTTGAAATTAACGTTCACAAACTAGCAAAATGCAAGTGATTTTGATAATCTACGAGTAAGAAATATGTCCACCAGCAAACATTTATGAGTTAGAATCATCCACGCCTCCCAATCATTTGGAAAGAATTTGCTAGTGGTCTGACCAGTTTGCTAGTGGAAAAAATCTTACCAGCAAAACTGGCAGGTGGACTGAAAAGTTAACTTCGAGCCCTGCAGTCCTCTTCATCTAACTACAAATGAAAACATCAATCACGACAGATAATAGCTTAATCAAACTAGGATACCATCTTCAAAATATTTACACCAGTTATGTACATGTACTTCACCAATAAAAAATAAATGTAATTAATTTTGTTACTCACCATGAATTTCATGTTTCCTGTACCAGAAGCTTCAGTTCCTGCCAAGGATATCTAAAATAGCAAGTTCAAAATTGCTGTCAATGGCTAACATTATTTTATTACTGTTCAAACAGCCACTGATCAATCCTGTTAAAGGTATAAATTCCTGGAATTTGCCTAAATGTCTTGTACATTGGTGCTATCACACAGGATGGACTGAATTCTCTATTTGCACCTCATTTTTTTTTTCAATTGAAAAGATACATGTATTTCAAACACTGTACTCAAGACAGGGTTTTATCTTATCTTTTATCTTATATAACAGCCGGTAGCCAGCGAAGTTTGCCAGCTTCTCTGCCAGGTTTCGCCGGCTACTTTCATTGCTTCACGAGTCAAGATATGTCGAGGAGATGACGTTTATCAGGTCCCACAACCGTCTACTTTTCACAAAACTCGAGCTCTGGCTACTTAAAAACTTAAAGAAAACGCTGTGTATTTGTGCCATGATTATAACAGCGAACTGAAATTATATGTAGGATAGAACCAGTATGACTCTTTACATGCACATGTGAGTCCCAAGAGTGACCAAAATCAATTTTCTCTTCAGTGTAATATCACTCAGGTTATGAGAATCTCCCATACGATCACTGCATTGATAGGTCATAAGAGTACAGCTGTAGTTCTCACATACAAGCTGTATGTGTAGAGAGCAGGACATGACAAGATTCTTTTCACCTGATATCATGTTTCTTTAGCGTACAGTTGCAAAGCACTACAGTAAATGCATGGACGTATACATGTAGTACAGTGTCTACATGGCTTGTAAACCCAGCTTTCCGCAGTTTTGAACCAATACCCCCGGTATTTCCTTGAATATTACACAGACTGTAAATGATCTGTGAACACTTGGAGTCAGTGTGTATGTAGCATAATGAAGACATGCACATACGCTACTCCCTCACTATACCAAATAGAGACACTAAAATCAATGAAGCCTTGCCTACTGTGCGATTATAGTGTAGAACTTTGACTGCACATACCTGCTCAGACAGGTCTGATGCTGGTATAACTGAACATCAACAGTCAAGAAAAACCAACTCCTCATTCAATTAATATACTGTATTGATAATATAATAATAATAATAATAATAATAATAATAATAATAATAATAATAATAATAATAATAATAATAATAATAATAATAATAATAATAATAACAATAACAACAATAATAATAATAACAACAATGATGATGATGACGACAACGACGATGACTGATGACTGATAATGATGATCATGATCATGATCATGATAAAATACATGAGATGTGAGACTAGACTGAGTGTACAGATTTTGTCTGGAAGTTGCTAAGTGACTGACTCTTAACCATAATGGCCAGAAAACTCTGAGAATATTTTCGTTAGGTGGATACGGTCTTGATATTGTTTTACTGGATAATAAAGAATTCAAGAGTACTCCAACAAAGATTTGCAGGAAATAATGCCACTCATATCCTAACTGGAGTTCTGCAAATGTGATCAAATCACATATTAAGGATTTCTTCTGATTATGAGCTGGCCGTAACATTTGCTTTCAAAACAATCTGCAACAGTCAATGAAATTAAGCAACATTTTTAGCAGAGTATGTTGCTGGCCTCAGGAAAGCCTCTCAGTGTACAGCTAAGCAGTTTGACTGTGGAGCAAATGATTTCCTAAATTTGTATGTACTGATTCAAAAACAACACTTTTTTTTTTCAATTATCTGAGTTTGTTAGAGTGCAGTGTCATTAAGTAAAGTCTATAACAAGGATACCCTTTTCAGCAAGTGACACCCTGTAGTTTTCAAGGAACACAAGTTTGAGTTTGTCCCCAATGATTGGATCATTGTTCACCACTGTAAAAGTAAGATAAGCATTAAGTTAAATGAGGAAAAGTCAACTAAGGTACATGTCCACATTGCTGGTTTTGATACCACATGCTATACAATGTATACCGTACTTAATCTAATGTGCCACCCCACTCAGCAGTGTGCAAGCAATGTCGAATATCATTTTGCAAGTTACATGCAGATGTAAGAAATTGAAACCAATTGAAAGTTCTTTCAGCATGTATATACAGTGCTGAGCTACAGAACACAAAGATGAATTCAAGCGGCTGTACCACATGTAGATATATAATAAGACACACAATTTGCAAAACCACTTAAAAGGCCCGTTTACACAGGTGATTTTTGTCGCGGCAACTCGATGCAATTTTTGTCGCAGCAAAATTGCATCAAGTTTCAAACATGCTCGAAACCCCTGCGATATCAGGGCGACAAATCGCACTGAAAATCACACCTGGTTGAAGTTGCAACTTATTAGCGAGACAAAAATCGCCTGTGTAAACGAACCTTAAGAATGAAATTGGGTTTCCAACTAAAAAGGCTTTTCTGCTTGTCACTCATACATGTAGCATAGCATATACACAATAAATATGATATATGCATGATTTACACACCTCTAGCAATGCTGTTGAAGAGTTTAATGATCAGTTTGGCCATGTAGTAGCCAGGAGCTGCCTGAAAACAAACACAAAGTTCATGATTCACAATGTATTTGAAAAAAATTCATTCACATAACAGTTCTTAATCTATTCCCTCTTGAAACTGTTGTACAGTGTAGCCATGGTTACACAAGATGAAAAGGATGGACTTACAAAATAATACATCTCCTGATGACTGTCTGAGTATTATAGGGTCTTTCTGCAGGTACCAGAAAGCTTTGTAACTTGGGATTAGTCTTTATTTGGATGTTTTGTTTCCTGTCTTTTATTTCTTTTGTTTTATGTCAGCTTACGTAATCTGTGCTCCGGTACTCACAGAAGGAACCGTATTATAAGGAGTAAGCCATTACCAGCGCTCCAAGCTCACTTTTTCAAAAAGTCGCCTTTTGGCGACCTTCAATTGTAAAATGGTTGCCATAAAAAAATTCAGCCAAGAAAAAAACCTGAGGGGGAGGACACTTTATGACCTATTACAGGAAGGGCTAATGCGCAGAACGGCACATTCTCCACACTTCACTTTGCTGCTTCAAGTTTCCGCGTTCATGTCGAGTTTCTGAACGACCAGAGAGGAAAAGAGAAAGACAGGTGATGCCACCGCTTGCTCTATTGATTAAATTCGTCCTATTATTGATAATTTTTCAAGTAAGTTTCTCTTTTCATCTGTTGGTCGCCAATTGGTGACGGAATTTTAGTTGCCAAGTATTTTTTCCACTTGCCATGGAGACCAAAATGGTCGCAGCTTAGGGTGCTGATTACAGATCATACAGCGGAATTCTTTAAGGTTGTCTTATGTAACCATCTCGTAACAAAGCAACAAATCTCTCCCACTAGTTAGCACTTTTTACATCATGATGATGAGAAGCACACTCATTCAAAGAAGATAATTTTTGAAAGCATTGTGGCCAGTACCTTTCCTCCAATCATGACAGTGCGAGGGACAAAGTCCATGTTTGGATTTGCTTTAAGTCCTGCAAATCAGACATGTATAATTTAATTTTCACATTCAGTTATAACCATATATTTTTTAATTCATGCCTTTGAATCACTGAGTAAAGGTGACTACAGAAATTTAATAGTAATATTGTTACAATGATAACATTATATGCTTACGGTTGTACAGCACGATAACATGGAGGCAGTTCATCAGTTGTCTCTTGTATTCATGGATTCTCTTTACTTGAACATCAAATATAGAGTTCACATTGACATCAATGTCATATTCTTTCTTGATGTAATCTGCAAGTCTAATCTTGTTTTCCTGGATAAAATGAAAAATAATGGCCTTTAGTGTCCAGACTGAGTCCACCTTCCCAGCAGCATCAAACTGGGAAACATACATGTAAGGACAAGTCATTTAACTCAAATATTATTACCTGTTTGCTTCTCATGAAAGCATGTTTAAAGTTCCTGTCATTGACATACTTCTCAAGCTTTCTCAGCTGTGACAAGTCTGCTATCCATCCCTCGCCAATTTTCTACAAAAAAAACAAGTCAAGTACATGTACATTTGCCACTGACAATACTGTACATTAACTAAAGACAATGAGTGTTTCACCATTGTAAAAATCAGTCCCAGTAACATACATGTCATACATGTATATCCTGCAAGAAAGAGATTCAGCTTTCTTTCGGATCAATATCAGTATCTGGGCAACAGCGCACCTACCCCTCCCCTAACCCAGCAGTAACACTAACTTAACACTTAACTTATTATAACTGTTGGGTTAAGGGAGGGGTAGGTACTCAGTTGCACAGATACTGATATTGATCCTTTCTTTCTGCACTTTGAGACGAGGAAAGGGAATTTCTATCTCACAGGGTACGTATACACCTGTATGTTATAGCAATGATATGTTATATGCAAAACTGCATTTGAGAACTATTTTTTGCTTCTTTAACAGTAAAAGTGTTCACATTAGTTTCACCTCACAAATAAGATCTGATAGCCCAGGGTTGCAGAGGAGAAGCCAGCGTCGTGGTGTCACGCCATTAGTCTTGTTCTGAAACTTCTCAGGAAACATTTCATAGAAGTCTTTAAATCTGACAAGAAACCAAAACTTTCATGTTAGGTTTTTTATGCTGTCCACAATTAAATAGTTGTATGTCTACCACAACAACCAGGCTTACAGCTACATCCAGGCATCCTGTGGAAGGCCACTTTCTATAGAAAAGTACTTTTATTATTTTTCAAATACTGCCTTATAAAATGCCCATTTGAGCAGGCCTTATAGCACATTTTGGATGGCCACTTTTCAAATTTAGGCAAAAAGCCTGACAAAGACCCTCACTACATTGTATGTCACAGGGTTGATTTGCTTCCAGCGGCTAACATGAGAGTTGATCTATTCCTTAACACCTATATAGTAACAATTAGATCAAAATCCGTTCTCAAAGATATAGGTGTTAAGGAATAGATCAACTCTCATGTTAGCCGCTGGAAGCAAATCAACCCTGTGACATACAATGTAGTGAGGGTCTTTGTCAGGCTTTTTGCCTAAATTTGAAAAGTGGCCATCCAAAATGTGCTATAAGGCCTGCTCAAATGGGCATTTTATAAGGCAGTATTTGAAAAATAATAAAAGTACTTTTCTATAGAAAGTGGCCTTCCACAGGATGCCTGGATGTAGCTGTAAGCCTGGTTGTTGTGGTAGACATACAACTATTTAATTGTGGACAGCATAAAAAACCTAACATGAAAGTTTTGGTTTCTTGTCAGATTTAAAGACTTCTATGAAATGTTTCCTGAGAAGTTTCAGAACAAGACTAATGGCGTGACACCACGACGCTGGCTTCTCCTCTGCAACCCTGGGCTATCAGATCTTATTTGTGAGGTGAAACTAATGTGAACACTTTTACTGTTAAAGAAGCAAAAAATAGTTCTCAAATGCAGTTTTGCATATAACATATCATTGCTATAACATACAGGTGTATACGTACCCTGTGAGATAGAAATTCCCTTTCCTCGTCTCAAAGTGCAGAAAGAAAGGATCAATATCAGTATCTGTGCAACTGAGTACCTACCCCTCCCTTAACCCAACAGTTATAATAAGTTAAGTGTTAAGTTAGTGTTACTGCTGGGTTAGGGGAGGGGTAGGTGCGCTGTTGCCCAGATACTGATATTGATCCGAAAGAAAGCTGAATCTCTTTCTTGCAGGATATACATGTATGACATGTATGTTACTGGGACTGATTTTTACAATGGTGAAACACTCATTGTCTTTAGTTAATGTACAGTATTGTCAGTGGCAAATGTACATGTACTTGACTTGTTTTTTTTGTAGAAAATTGGCGAGGGATGGATAGCAGACTTGTCACAGCTGAGAAAGCTTGAGAAGTATGTCAATGACAGGAACTTTAAACATGCTTTCATGAGAAGCAAACAGGTAATAATATTTGAGTTAAATGACTTGTCCTTACATGTATGTTTCCCAGTTTGATGCTGCTGGGAAGGTGGACTCAGTCTGGACACTAAAGGCCATTATTTTTCATTTTATCCAGGAAAACAAGATTAGACTTGCAGATTACATCAAGAAAGAATATGACATTGATGTCAATGTGAACTCTATATTTGATGTTCAAGTAAAGAGAATCCATGAATACAAGAGACAACTGATGAACTGCCTCCATGTTATCGTGCTGTACAACCGTAAGCATATAATGTTATCATTGTAACAATATTACTATTAAATTTCTGTAGTCACCTTTACTCAGTGATTCAAAGGCATGAATTAAAAAATATATGGTTATAACTGAATGTGAAAATTAAATTATACATGTCTGATTTGCAGGACTTAAAGCAAATCCAAACATGGACTTTGTCCCTCGCACTGTCATGATTGGAGGAAAGGTACTGGCCACAATGCTTTCAAAAATTATCTTCTTTGAATGAGTGTGCTTCTCATCATCATGATGTAAAAAGTGCTAACTAGTGGGAGAGATTTGTTGCTTTGTTACGAGATGGTTACATAAGACAACCTTAAAGAATTCCGCTGTATGATCTGTAATCAGCACCCTAAGCTGCGACCATTTTGGTCTCCATGGCAAGTGGAAAAAATACTTGGCAACTAAAATTCCGTCACCAATTGGCGACCAACAGATGAAAAGAGAAACTTACTTGAAAAATTATCAATAATAGGACGAATTTAATCAATAGAGCAAGCGGTGGCATCACCTGTCTTTCTCTTTTCCTCTCTGGTCGTTCAGAAACTCGACATGAACGCGGAAACTTGAAGCAGCAAAGTGAAGTGTGGAGAATGTGCCGTTCTGCGCATTAGCCCTTCCTGTAATAGGTCATAAAGTGTCCTCCCCCTCAGGTTTTTTTCTTGGCTGAATTTTTTTATGGCAACCATTTTACAATTGAAGGTCGCCAAAAGGCGACTTTTTGAAAAAGTGAGCTTGGAGCGCTGGTAATGGCTTACTCCTTATAATACGGTTCCTTCTGTGAGTACCGGAGCACAGATTACGTAAGCTGACATAAAACAAAAGAAATAAAAGACAGGAAACAAAACATCCAAATAAAGACTAATCCCAAGTTACAAAGCTTTCTGGTACCTGCAGAAAGACCCTATAATACTCAGACAGTCATCAGGAGATGTATTATTTTGTAAGTCCATCCTTTTCATCTTGTGTAACCATGGCTACACTGTACAACAGTTTCAAGAGGGAATAGATTAAGAACTGTTATGTGAATGAATTTTTTTCAAATACATTGTGAATCATGAACTTTGTGTTTGTTTTCAGGCAGCTCCTGGCTACTACATGGCCAAACTGATCATTAAACTCTTCAACAGCATTGCTAGAGGTGTGTAAATCATGCATATATCATATTTATTGTGTATATGCTATGCTACATGTATGAGTGACAAGCAGAAAAGCCTTTTTAGTTGGAAACCCAATTTCATTCTTAAGGTTCGTTTACACAGGCGATTTTTGTCTCGCTAATAAGTTGCAACTTCAACCAGGTGTGATTTTCAGTGCGATTTGTCGCCCTGATATCGCAGGGGTTTCGAGCATGTTTGAAACTTGATGCAATTTTGCTGCGACAAAAATTGCATCGAGTTGCCGCGACAAAAATCACCTGTGTAAACGGGCCTTTTAAGTGGTTTTGCAAATTGTGTGTCTTATTATATATCTACATGTGGTACAGCCGCTTGAATTCATCTTTGTGTTCTGTAGCTCAGCACTGTATATACATGCTGAAAGAACTTTCAATTGGTTTCAATTTCTTACATCTGCATGTAACTTGCAAAATGATATTCGACATTGCTTGCACACTGCTGAGTGGGGTGGCACATTAGATTAAGTACGGTATACATTGTATAGCATGTGGTATCAAAACCAGCAATGTGGACATGTACCTTAGTTGACTTTTCCTCATTTAACTTAATGCTTATCTTACTTTTACAGTGGTGAACAATGATCCAATCATTGGGGACAAACTCAAACTTGTGTTCCTTGAAAACTACAGGGTGTCACTTGCTGAAAAGGGTATCCTTGTTATAGACTTTACTTAATGACACTGCACTCTAACAAACTCAGATAATTGAAAAAAAAAAGTGTTGTTTTTGAATCAGTACATACAAATTTAGGAAATCATTTGCTCCACAGTCAAACTGCTTAGCTGTACACTGAGAGGCTTTCCTGAGGCCAGCAACATACTCTGCTAAAAATGTTGCTTAATTTCATTGACTGTTGCAGATTGTTTTGAAAGCAAATGTTACGGCCAGCTCATAATCAGAAGAAATCCTTAATATGTGATTTGATCACATTTGCAGAACTCCAGTTAGGATATGAGTGGCATTATTTCCTGCAAATCTTTGTTGGAGTACTCTTGAATTCTTTATTATCCAGTAAAACAATATCAAGACCGTATCCACCTAACGAAAATATTCTCAGAGTTTTCTGGCCATTATGGTTAAGAGTCAGTCACTTAGCAACTTCCAGACAAAATCTGTACACTCAGTCTAGTCTCACATCTCATGTATTTTATCATGATCATGATCATGATCATCATTATCAGTCATCAGTCATCGTCGTTGTCGTCATCATCATCATTGTTGTTATTATTATTATTGTTGTTATTGTTATTATTATTATTATTATTATTATTATTATTATTATTATTATTATTATTATTATTATTATTATTATTATTATTATTATTATTATTATTATATTATCAATACAGTATATTAATTGAATGAGGAGTTG
Organism: Platygyra sinensis; assembly: GCA_019787425.1. Taxonomy (NCBI): domain Eukaryota; kingdom Metazoa; phylum Cnidaria; class Anthozoa; order Scleractinia; family Merulinidae; genus Platygyra; species Platygyra sinensis. The sequence goes on from JAHPZR010024903.1 coordinate 15,578, forward strand.
GTTTTTCTTGACTGTTGATGTTCAGTTATACCAGCATCAGACCTGTCTGAGCAGGTATGTGCAGTCAAAGTTCTACACTATAATCGCACAGTAGGCAAGGCTTCATTGATTTTAGTGTCTCTATTTGGTATAGTGAGGGAGTAGCGTATGTGCATGTCTTCATTATGCTACATACACACTGACTCCAAGTGTTCACAGATCATTTACAGTCTGTGTAATATTCAAGGAAATACCGGGGGTATTGGTTCAAAACTGCGGAAAGCTGGGTTTACAAGCCATGTAGACACTGTACTACATGTATACGTCCATGCATTTACTGTAGTGCTTTGCAACTGTACGCTAAAGAAACATGATATCAGGTGAAAAGAATCTTGTCATGTCCTGCTCTCTACACATACAGCTTGTATGTGAGAACTACAGCTGTACTCTTATGACCTATCAATGCAGTGATCGTATGGGAGATTCTCATAACCTGAGTGATATTACACTGAAGAGAAAATTGATTTTGGTCACTCTTGGGACTCACATGTGCATGTAAAGAGTCATACTGGTTCTATCCTACATATAATTTCAGTTCGCTGTTATAATCATGGCACAAATACACAGCGTTTTCTTTAAGTTTTTAAGTAGCCAGAGCTCGAGTTTTGTGAAAAGTAGACGGTTGTGGGACCTGATAAACGTCATCTCCTCGACATATCTTGACTCGTGAAGCAATGAAAGTAGCCGGCGAAACCTGGCAGAGAAGCTGGCAAACTTCGCTGGCTACCGGCTGTTATATAAGATAAAAGATAAGATAAAACCCTGTCTTGAGTACAGTGTTTGAAATACATGTATCTTTTCAATTGAAAAAAAAAATGAGGTGCAAATAGAGAATTCAGTCCATCCTGTGTGATAGCACCAATGTACAAGACATTTAGGCAAATTCCAGGAATTTATACCTTTAACAGGATTGATCAGTGGCTGTTTGAACAGTAATAAAATAATGTTAGCCATTGACAGCAATTTTGAACTTGCTATTTTAGATATCCTTGGCAGGAACTGAAGCTTCTGGTACAGGAAACATGAAATTCATGGTGAGTAACAAAATTAATTACATTTATTTTTTATTGGTGAAGTACATGTACATAACTGGTGTAAATATTTTGAAGATGGTATCCTAGTTTGATTAAGCTATTATCTGTCGTGATTGATGTTTTCATTTGTAGTTAGATGAAGAGGACTGCAGGGCTCGAAGTTAACTTTTCAGTCCACCTGCCAGTTTTGCTGGTAAGATTTTTTCCACTAGCAAACTGGTCAGACCACTAGCAAATTCTTTCCAAATGATTGGGAGGCGTGGATGATTCTAACTCATAAATGTTTGCTGGTGGACATATTTCTTACTCGTAGATTATCAAAATCACTTGCATTTTGCTAGTTTGTGAACGTTAATTTCAAGCCCTGGGACTGCATAGATGTTTGAGCGGTAGCTTGATCACATTGTATTTGTTACTCAAGTAACGTATTCTCTCATTTCCTTCGACCTTGGTGTAAGGAGCCAAAGTGCTTTGCCTTGATTTCCTTCCTTTGTTTAATGCATTGAATTTCTCAGTTATGTCCAGAAATGCAGGTTAATGAGATGCATGCTGTTTATGATAACCATCATTAAGTGTCCCCTTTGCTATAAAGGCGCCAAAACGCACATAATTCTGTCAAATATGAAGAAATATGAAAATGACACTTTGTGATGTTTATTCATTAAGAGCATTGAATCTCATTAGCCTGCGTTTCTGGACATAAGCGGAATTTCTAAACCCTTTACCTAATACATGTATAACACTGTGTCCTGTCCATCTGTACTGTATTGTTTGTTAGTCTGCTGTTCAGTTGATGGGTATGTTAATGACTAAACTACATTTAACAACTCCTTACATGTATCTTGTTTTTGTTCAATGAAGATGAACGGAGCTTTGACTATTGGCACTCTGGATGGAGCCAATGTTGAAATGAGGGAAGAGATGGGAAGTGAGAACATCTTTATCTTTGGCATGACTGTGGATGAAGTGACTGCAATGAGAGCCAAGGGGTAAGCTTGAGTTGCAGCACGGTAAAAATCATCATCTCGTAGATTCATTAACGCCTTGGTGGTATTACCATGTAGGGGGGGTTCGTGGCCTCTTTGCTGAAGAGTTTGTTTTGAGCTCCACTTAAAAACTCCAAGGAGAAAAAACAGATAGATTGCGTGCAAAGGTTTATATGATTCCTTGCATCTCACACGCTGAAATAAAGCAAAGGACAAACAGATGTCTGCACACAAGCTAGACTTATGAAGATTACAGATTCAAATCAAGTGTTGATCCCATTAGCTACAGATGTGTACAGATACATGTAGACTAGAGGAATAGATACATCAAGTGTAGTAAAACTAGTAACAGAAACTTGCTAACTTGTTTAATTTTATATGTTGTTTTCTTTTATCTCAAATTGTAACTCATCGATTATTCCTTCTGTAGCTACAAGCCAATGGATTACTACGACAATGACACAGAACTGAGAAAAGCCATCAATCAGATCAGAGACAATTACTTCTCACCTACTGAGCCTGGTACATTCCAGGATATTGTGAATTCTCTGCTGCATCATGACAGGTGAGTTGATAACTTATGAGGTGTCTATGTGCATCTGGGCTAATCTAGGTTCCATTACCAGCTGCTGTTCATAAAATGAGCCCGCGCTCCTCCGCCCGAACGAGCGTAGACTAGACGAGAGTGAGCAGAAATCGACTCAAGGGCAATTTTGATCAGTTGAAAAGCACAGTGAATGGATAAAACAGGTGAATGGGTATTAGCAGCGGTGCATTCACAGGGTAGATATTTGTCCATCGTTTCCAGATAGAATTGCGATTTGCAGTGTAGAAGTCGGTGTTGGCTTTCTCGGAAAAAGAATACTGGAAAACCCAGACAGTAGCAACGAGAAACAACAACAGATTCAACCCAGATATAACATAGCGCTTGGGATTCGAACCAGGTCACATTGTTGACATTGACTCAAGTCAGTTTTACAATGAATGTGGACGGTAGGGCTTATTTTTCAGATTGAATGACCTTAAGTTTGATGCATAGAATAGCATGAAGTTGTGCAGTGTGACGGAACTTATGTATGTGCTATTGTGAGTGCTCAAGGACCTGCGCATGTACATTTTAAGCGCTGATTACACCATGTCTGTTTGTCATAACAGGTTCCTTCTGATGGCAGATTTTGACGCGTATGTCAAGTGCCAAGATCGTGTCAGTGAAGTATTCCAGGTCAGCTTAAAACTACAGTGGGAATCATTAAAACATTAAATAACATTAAATATTAACGTGTAACTAGTGTGAAAACTGAGCGACTATAGGGGTTTTAGTAAAATCCAACTAGTGGTCTATTATCAATGCTGCGTTCTGATTGGTTGAGCTACTAGTAGGCTATTTGTTATAGCCCACTAGTAGCGAAAAGCGCCGACTTTGAAGACCAAAACAATAGCGGCTGAATCGCTTTAACTAGCGAAAGATGTTTTGTCGATATCTTTTTGACCAACTAGTTGGATTTTACTAAAACAATTATACCTCTCGCCCTCATGGCCTCTGAGTCAATAGCCCATTCGGCCTTCGGCCTCATGGGCTATTGACTCAGAGCCTATTCGGGCTCGAGGAATAATTGTTAAATAACTCATGTCAGAGCAGTAAAACATGCTTTTATACATGTAGCTGCTTATACATGCGTCACCTTTAAATTGTAGGAAACCTAAAATAACACTTTACAAATATAGACGAACACCAAAGAGATAATAATAAACCTTAAAGAACACAAGGATGGTTAAGGATTGGGAAGACTGAGACGGATTACAAATTACGAAAAAATTAGGCTAACCGTTTAATCGTGACGTAGCTCCTTTAATAAAAAGTGCGTTCCTTTGGACCACGTGAGCTTTTTACTTTGATTTCACGACTCTGATCTAACGCGATGAAAAAATCGCTCCAGGCGATGATAAAAGTAAAATAATGAGCACAGAATGAGAGATAGGTGGGTGGAAAAAGACTGACATTCCTGTGAATTTTTGTGTCGCTATCTTTCAGAGAAACAAAGCGTGGTAACACCGTTTTCATAAGTTCAGATGTATTTGAATTGATATATTTCATTATTTCTTTCTCTAGGATCCGGAACATTGGTACACGATGGCAATCTTGAATGTGGCATCCTCTGGCAAGTTTTCCAGTGACAGGACCATCAAGCAGTATGCAGATGAAATCTGGAAAGTGAAACCGCTGAGCATGAATGAGGTGAAGACTGTCAGTGGAAAGTGAGCGAGGATCACTCATTGGCTAACAAGGCTCGTCACCACTCACTAGCTAGGAAGGGAAACAGTGCTTTTGGGTAACAAGTTAAAACTATTAGTTAGGAAGTGGTATTTCTGCATCTGCAACTGGCATAAGTAAAATTTACCAGAGTAATCACAAACTAAAGTAAACATCTTGATGGAAAGTAATCAATTTTGACAGAGTAAACTTAGATTCTTGTACCTTAATTAAGGAAATAACTTAAAGCTATTAGGTAGAAAGTGGTATGATTTCTGTATCTGCAAATGGCTGTGGTAAAATTTTGTCATAGTAATTAAAAACTAATATAAAAATCTTGAGGGAAGAAATGTAATTCTTACCGAGTAAACTTAGATTCTTGCTATTGACGTTGCGTTACATCAGAAGTTTTCCGTTTAAAGGGTCCCTTGATCTCACATTTGAATTGAAGGGTGCCTCAGGCTGGGGAGTGAACGTCTCTGTTCTAAAGCTCTGAGGATGTCTTGCTTAGGAACAACAAATTGTCATAAGTATTATGTTATTTTTCAACTAATCGGAATAAAATATGATAGTTCGTATGCCTGTATGATGACTGTTCTAATAATATATACATGTATAAGTTTTAGTGTCGATTGTCATGAGTTAAGTTCTGTGCCAATTAAAAGTTGTGTAATCACTTTAGTTTGTATTATGGCAACAGCTGTGAAAATGAACCTCTTAGTGGCCTTCAGGACTGACCGTTTGCACTTGCCTCGGTCTGTTTTGTTTTGTTTTCGTTGTTTGTAATCATCGTAAATAGATAGGAAGATAATTTATCCATGTGCAGTGGCTTTTCTTTTGATTAAGCGGGAAATTAGACGCTTTATTACAGAAGTGAAACTTGTAAGTCCATAGTTCTGAACTTTTAGTACAAATTAAAAACTCGTATCTCATCTCACCAGCAAATGAGGGGTATATTTAAAAGGGAACCAAAAGAAAACGGGTGCAAGGTATTTATTGCCGAGTTTTAAGGTGAAAATGCCCAGATACCCCTTATATTCTAGAACTCCTTTTTTTAAACTTGTGATTTCATCTTTTACGAGAACGTTGCAAGTTTGCCTAGAAGACTGTTCCCTTCCTGTTTCAGTTGATTTTAATTGAGTAGTGTCTTTCTGAGGACTTTCTTGTTTCCGTCTCGGTAGTTGTTTTGTATCGGATTTTGTTTAAAAAAAAAAACAAACATCTATAACAAAGAGACGAAAGAAGTACTTTTATTGCCATTTATATTCTATTTCCATCGCGGCCTCTAGTAGTATATAAAGTAGACACCCGTTAACACAAAAGCCGCTGAGCTTTACCTACATGTGGTCGTTTAATCCGGGTAGTCGTGTCGGTATTAGAGAGGGTATCTACGATCTTGAGGTACTCATCCTGACTGAACATTTCTTTGGCTAAATGAAACTGCCCGCATGCAATAACGAGGTGGTCGTATTAACAGCGAAATGGGACGTGGCTCTCCACTGCTGTTTTAGGAATCTGTAGGTCTTGGTTCTGTACAACATAGCATTGTTAAACGTGGGTAGTGTAACACATGTAGCATTGTTTTCAGCCCTTTAAATAGCAGTATCGATTGTCAACTCGGCTTATTTCTTCTCAAGTGTAATAGAGGAAATGATTTTTTTTCAAAACGATTAACCATGATCAAATGTTATTGTATCAATTGACAGATCACTTAATTCTCAGAACTGTTGCTGAAAAGAATCTATGGTAGTCAATTAGGAGAATTCGCCTATTGATCTTGGTAGTGAGAGAAACCTTTCCAGTTTGTATTGCGTGATTGTTCTAATTTATTTGCCCAGACTCAAGATGTATGTTTTGTGAAAAGATTGACCAACATGAATGGTATTAAAAATGACTATTATTTGAACATGTTGGCTCTTTTTGATTGGTTTAACCCAATTTCTTTTTCTCGTACTTTACGGGCTTTATATACATCTCCTCATTTACAAAAAAACCATGAAAGGAGAAATATAAAGAGACCCTTAATTAAGCTTTTCTTAAAAATGGCAGTTTAGAATAGGTCATTTCCGAGTTCACTTGTGCCTCTGTTTCAAAGCGAGTCCAAATGCGAGACTATCTTGAAAATGACTGATTTGCATGAAAATGAAACTGCTTGCAGAACTCATTTTCATATGAAAGGTTTCGCATTTTGATACGTTTTGAAACAGAGACACAAGGGAACTTGGAAATGGGCTTATTCAGTCTTGGCGAGTAAAGACGCGTGGGCCTGACACAACCTCTGAAACGTCCTCTGTAACCTCATTCCCAAGAACTCTCCTTTCCCCGCTCTCTGTTTCCCTCCTAGCCTCGCTTCAAGGGGTGGGAAGTGGGACCCTGGGGACAAGGTTGCCTCGATATGGCTGGCTGCCTTTACTGGACACGTTGAAAGCGGGTGCCATCTCTTTTTCAATAATTCAATGGTGTTGATATCTTTCTGATATACCGTAGGAGCCTTTAGTGTACTGAGTACTAGTAGAGGGTACTTGGCCTGATCATATCAGTTTAAGCGCTGTTTTGACCAAAATTGCGCTAAATCGCCGCGATAGCATCCTTATAAAGAAACGTGTAGGTGAAATGATTTCAGCTTTCAGAAAATTTATTCATAAGACTTCAAGATTCTACAAAATATCATCTATAGTTGGATGTTGTCCTTCAGTAGCATTTTAAATAAAACTGGTAAAGGCCTTACACTACTGTAAAATTGATATTAAAATCGTCCAAAATCCAAGCTTTCGCCGATCTACGGCATCATCAGGGTAAGAGAAAAATACTTAGCGTAAGGCTTGTATACAGATGTAAAGTAAAAACGTGTGAAAAGCGAAGAAGGATAAAATGCATGAGATAAATAATAAGGTACAAATATGAATAAAACCGAATAATATATGATCTAATGAGCGAGTGTCAAAGTATAAAGTCTCTAAATATGTTAAAATGTTTATTAAAATTAAGGTCTGCGAACCTCGCTGCATTCCTCTCGAGAGTTGATGCTAGGTTTGTACTTTCGTAAGTGAAACGCTTCGAACAGTCCCATTTGCGACCCAACAATGCAAAATACCTGGTCTTATCTAAGACGTATGTCAGTACCACCTTCCACTGGGTCTCCTCTTAACATTTTTTGTATATTTTGCCCCGCGCAGCTACAAATATAATGGTACTATTTGATTTTGAAAAGACAAGAGACTGGAACCGAGCATGTTGCCATAGCAACATGAAAATGTGTACCATCTGGTATATTTCGAAGGGTGCAACATCCCTGCCAAGTTTCAATAGTACTTGAACAACAAATTTACATAACAGGAAAACTTGAATATCTCTGGAACAAAAAAAAGATATCACGAAAAGAAAAACGCCATTTTGCTCTACTATGAAAAGCCTTTTAAATGACCGTATGTTTGGAATGACTTATTTTTCGGGTCATATGCACTTAAACCACTGAAAACTGTAGATTGCAAATTCAGCGGAACATTCGGGTGATGTTTATCACGTCCCGGCATCCCCGAGTCCCCGAGTACCACATCCACGCGTCCCCGAGTCCCACGTCCTCGCGTCCCCGAGTCCCACGTTCTGGCATCCCGGTGTCCCACGTCCCCGCGTCCCACGTCTCCCCGTTCTCGAGTCCTACGTCCCGGCGTCCCCGAGTCCTCGCGTCCCAAGTCCCACGTCCCCGTTCAACTTTTAGTCACAGCCCTTGATTTCCGGATGCCTTTGTAGACTTTGTTTTGGCACTTAGAAAGGTGTTGCTTCACGGAGGAGTTATCATGGTTCTGGTGTTCTCTTACACGATCGTGGATAAAGCGTGTAGTGCTCCCGATGTAGTGCGTTGATTGCAGTTGTTACACGTGATTTGGTAAACAGCATTGCGTAATAAGCACAGTTTGGTGCTAGAGATAGGGCAGTTGGCCCTCGTGCATGTCCATTCCTTGTTGTTGTGAGAGAGCGCTCGTCTGAGGGTGTATGATTTGTGTGCGACCCGTGCTGGTATGCCCTCTTTTCGGAAAATGCTTGTGATTCTGTAGTTTAGACGTTCGGAGATATATGGGATCTTCAGGTGCGACCATTCTGTGTTGAGAGGTCGAGGGTCTTTCTGGTGGTTCAGGAAGTGCTTTGTTTGGTCTATAAAAATGATGCCTTTAGGATACCCATTAAGACGGAGGACGTCGTCAAAAATGTTTTGATGCTTTCTGGCTGTCGTTTTTGTAAAGCTCTACAAAAACGAGAGGAATACAGCGCCTGAATTCGCGGACCTTTTATTCTAATAACCACTTAACATATCTAGAGACTTAATACTTTGACACCCGCTCATTAGATCATACTATACGTTTTATTCATATTTGTACCTTATTATTTATCTCGTGCATTTTACCCCTACATTCTTTCGCTTTCACCCGTTTTTACTTTACATCTGTATATAAGCCTTACACGGATTAATATTTTTCATAACCCTGATGATGCCGTATAGATCGGCGAAAGCTTGGATTTTTAAACGATTTTAATATCAATTTTACAGTAGTGTAAGGCCTCAATAGAACCTTTACCAGTTTCAAAATATCATCTTATTAATGAATCTCTTATTCATGTTATTTAGACCTATTTATTATGCAGGCGAGTCCGACAATGACCTTCAGGACCCTTTAGTAACAAAGTTGACAGAAAAAAAATAATAGCCTCTATTTGTCGATTAATTATTCGTTAACAATCATTTTTGCTACCTGTCGGAAAATGAAATCGATCTTGTATTAAAGTTCTCTGTTCAAACAAAAGTTTCGAACGGGTCATCTATATTTTGTCACTGAGCTCAGTGCTCGGTTGAGAAGAACCGTTCTCCTCCGGGTGACCCGTCATTGTACATGTGATGAGAATATGATATTTGGTAATACAACCTTGATGTGACTCTAATGTCTCAATACTTTTATTAACGGAATTACACAGCAAACTGTAAGGAGAATCGACACCGAATCGAGTATTATGATTTAGAACATGGAACGTTATAAACTGAGGTAAATAATCAAAAGTGAAGTTGCAATTGTTTCTTGTTTGTGAAGTTTACTCCAAAATGCGCATTATGCATTAGATA